>ML809976.1:92719-103853 GCA_009831015.1 Picea engelmannii | reverse complement strand
TAAATGTTCAAGTACAAGATGATTCAAAATGAAAATGTCTCCTTGGTATATATAGGAGACTAGGAGGTATAATTCAACTAATGGCCTAAAGCCGACATAAATAAAATAACATTACTAATATAATATGCCCCAATTAAGGGGTAACAAATAACATTACTAATCTAATATGCCCCAATTAAGTGGTAATGAGCCAATATTAGGGATTAACAACATATCAAGTATTATGTTCATGATAAACATTTTCTTCTGTTGTTTTCTTTTCGTGTTGTAGCCATTTGGTTTTGTACACACTATCCAAGATGGGGATCTCACCTTATTTGGTAATTCAGCACCCACCCACCCACATCATCTAAGTTTATGCTCCTTTTATTTTTGTATTTCATCTGCACAGGGAGATCTCATAGAGATATATTTTTCCTTGGTCATGATTAAGAGAGTCCAGATACATTGTCAAGTATTTGGATAAAAAGTACAAGGGGTGGGGCACTGATCTCTTGGGAAACACGTTGGCAGAGAAAGCCCTAGTTGAGCAGTGGTGTGAGGTGGAAGGACACTCATTCTTACCCCTTGTTGATAGCATTTTGTTTGAAATATTCCTCTCCCCATTGTGGGGAGGCACCATAGATGAAGAAGTTGTGGAAATCAATATTGGAATGTTGAACGAAGTGTTGGATATATACGAGGAGAGGCAGGAAAAGAGAAAATACTTGGTGGGTGATTTCTTCATCTTGGGAAATATACCAAATCTTCCATGGATATCAAGAAGGTCGATATGATATCCTTGAGAAAGCATGTGAATGCATGGTGGGCGGAGATCTCTTCTCGCCCTGCCTCGAAGAAAGTTGCAGAGAACATGTGAAAGTGAGGAGAGAAGACTTGGGAAATATCGGAGTAAACAAATATTTTTTGTGTGTAGAGAGAAGACTCGGGAAATTTCATAGTACAGTCAATAAACAAACAATTTTTATGTGTAATGTCATTTGGAATTTCAAAGTGTCAATAAACAAGTATTTTTAAATTTTCATGTATAACGTCATTTGGAATTATATATGGATAGATTTTTACATGCTATATGTTAACAAATAATATTAGTTCTACAATAAGGCTTAAAAATCTAAAAGTTTTTTTTTCTTTGATGAAATGGGTTAACTACCTAAAACTCAATTTTTTGATGAAACAAGTTAACTACCTAAAAATCAAAAGAATTTGGCATTTAGTTACTAGCAGTCTATCACAATTGACTGGGAGGAGTAAAGCCTATTTTGTTGAGGAAGACAAGGAATTTTTAGAAAGAAAAAAAAAATTACTTTAAAAAAAATTAATATTACAAGATCTAGAACATGAGCTAAGTGATGCTTCTCAGCATGTATGCAAGGAATCATTTATTTTTTTGTTTATTTCTGTTATCCATGTATAAATAAGGTTGTTTTATTTGGGATTTTCAACTTTGAGGGTTCCATTATTATATGGGGTATTTTAATGGGAACATAATTTGGATCTTATTCCAATTTCATGTGACTTCTAACATCCTAACTTCTTATTTATAAGGCTTAATCTGTTAATGTTTTATATTTCCTTGACAAAAATAAAACACACCTTGTAGGCCAACATGAAATCATACCTACTTTCACAAGTAAAGACCAAAAAATATTACCCACCCAAAAATGTGAGCAATGTGAGAAAATATAAATTTTAAGTGAAAACCTTCTTCAAATTGTTGACCATAGGTGTAGCCATCACTATTCATTCCTCCATCCTAAATCTCCTCTGGATATCCATTGTGTACTTCCTTTGACCAAGGAATATCTCACCCGGTCTCTGCCATGCCCCTAAACCCAAGAAGTAATGCATTAATCCAATGTCCTTCATCTCGAACTTTGTATCCAAATCTACCTTACAACTTGCTGCTACATGCTCCTCTGCACCTATGAGAAATAAATAATATATGTACAACACAAGATAATAGGATCCATCCCAACAAGTATGATCTACAAATTTGGGGTCCGCCTCACTCTTGGTGAATCCCATACTCTGGAATCCATCAATCCCATAATACCTTACCCTGGGTGCATGTTTGATTCCATAGAAGGATTTCTTATGCCTGCATGCATGAGACTCCCTCTCATGTACCTAAAATCCCTAAGGTTTCTATATATATACTTCCTCCTCAATGATCTCATTGAGGAATGTTGTCTACACATCCATCTAGTGAATCCTCCACCCCATGACTGAGGCAATAGATATAACAATTTGAATGGAAGCATATCTAGTGACTAAAGGAAATGTCTCCTCATAGTCCACTCCCTCTCTCTAAGAGAACCCTCTCGCCACAAACTTGGCCTTGAATTTCTCAATGTTTCCATATGCATCATGCTTGATCTTGAATATCCACATGGAACTCACAATGGACTTATCCTCCAAACACAACACTATATCCCACAAACCATTTGTCATAATGGTGGCATACTCATTCATCATGGCATCCCACCAAACCTATTGATCTATCTCTTCCTCAAAATTGGAAGGCTCAACATCAATGATGCTACTCATAAGCGTCATGTAGTTGGGGAAATTCCTTGGAAGCCTTCTTTCCCTGAATGTGTTTTTGGGAGTCTCGACATGCTCCCAAACATCATTCAAGGTATTTTCAAACCATCGGAGCTGTAAGGGGATAAATCCTCCTCCCCACCTAAAGGATGACTCCCTGAATTGGAATTCTTTGAACTATACTCCTCATCCTCTGCCACTAGTTGTAGCTCATGAGACCTCCTAGATTCCAAGTTCTCCTCGAAATTAACATCTCTTCTCACCATAATATTTCATTATGATGGTATGAAGATCATGTAATCCTTTGATGTCTCATTGTACCCTAAAAATATGTATTTATTTCTTGAAGACTCCAACTTCATCATGTTCTCCATATGAACATGGATGTATACTGGATAACCAAAGATCCTGAGATGCCCAATTTATGGATTTACTCTTGTGAATTCCTCCTCGGGAGTATTTTTCCCAAATATCCTATTAGGACTCATGGTATATAAATACATTATTTTGGTACATGCCTCTTCCCAAATAAACATAGGTAGACCCTGGTCATGAATCATATCCTTCATAGAACGGATGATGGATTGGTTATTTCTCTCCACGACCCCATTCTGGAGAGGGTTGTATGAGACTATCAACTCCCTCTTGATCCCTGCCTCCTTGCATAAATAATTGAAGTCGTTGGATGTGTACTTTCCCCCATTATCTGACCTCAAGACCTTGATCTTATTCCTTGTTTGGTTCTCCACCTAGGCCTTGAATTCCTGAAACCAAATGAAGACCTCATCCTTGGTCTTCATAAAGAATATTCAAGTTTTCCTAGGAAAATCATCAATGAATGTCACATAGTATGATTCTCCCTGCACTGATGCTACTGAAATTAGTCCACACACATATGAATGAATAAGATCCAATATCCCCTTTGACTTACACTCACTGTTTATAAAAGCAAATTTGAAACTCTTGTCAAGTGCACACCCTCTACACACACCTTGCTTCTCAACACTAAACTCTGGAAGACCAATGACAATATCCCTCGAAATAGGAAATGTCCTATAATGCAGGTGTCCCATTCTCTTATGCCATATATCACAAAAGTGGTCACTTTCATGTACCAAGGCATGAACAAGATTCCCCTGCAACCTATATAAGTTTCCCTCTCTAACCCCAATCCTCATTGTTGTGTCAGGGCTAGCTCCCTCTATACATCTAATACTTTCCCTCTCTAAAAGATAACAAAAAAAACCAGGTCCTCCATAACTGAGACTAAGATCAAGTTCTTCTTTAGCCCCTACACATATAATAGATCCTGGACATCAAACAAACCTCTTGACTCAAGTTGGAACAATAGTGTCCCCTCTCCCTTCACTACATACTTGGCATCATCACCAAGCTCCACATGCATCCCTAAGTCCATCTTCATCAAACTACTAAATATCTCTAGTATTTATCTCATGTGATGAAATGCACCACTATCTAAGTACCATGCACTCCTGACAATTTTGCTAGTGGAAATGAAGGAAACTAGTGCAAATTCGCTCTCAAAATTTGTAGCAAAATCATTCAACTGAGTCTCTGCAAATATTGATACCTACTGAGATTTTCCTTTTACTTTTTTCTTCTTTGGACATTAAGATGCATAATGTCCACTCTTGTTGCATGTGAAGCACTAGAATTTACTCAATTCCTTCTTCTTCCCTAGTTGTGAGGTTTCCCCTATTAGAAATAAAGAGATGTTCTTGTTTTTCCATAAACAATATAGCAATATTGTCACCCAACCATAGGCACAAAGGCCACCGTCGAGCACCTTAACCTTGATACACAGAATAATTTTGGTAGTAGACCAATAGCCAACCAAGGCTAGCTCAACTTTCTCCAAGGGTAGTACACCAAGAAAGAATAACCATAAACCAAGAAGAAAGTCCAAACCATAACCAAGAGACCAAGTCCAACCAAAATCCAAAAAAAATAGTTTCATCAATCGCAGTTGCACTCCCTCTCCAAACTTGCACACCACTAGTCTTATGCAGTTGTGAGTGAGTGAGTGACAAATGAGCTCTAGCGCCCTATATTTATAGTCCTCCAAGTGACCTAACTGTGTCGACTTCTCTTCCTAGAGAATAATAACTCAATATTAATTATTCTCTTGAGCCAACTTGTCTTCTAGGGTTATTATCCAACATTTTAGGGTTTCTCTTACTTCCCAGAATATTCTAGTTTCGTCAAAGGTTACAAGTGGAGGTTAATACCTCCTGCAGCTACCATAATATCAACACTCCCTCCTATCTTGGGAGGTATTAAAGGTAATTTTCTTGAGCACAAACATACCATTCAACCGATATCATCATCATAGCCATAGAGGCTATCTCATGATCACGTAGATCAACTCACGAGAAACATCATCACTATCAATATCATCTGATAGAATCAACTACATCATCTCTCGAAGCCATAATCCATCTGAGTAATTGAGCATGATGTTGATACAAGGAACATTCTTCTAATCGGTACATATGTCCTAGGAGAATGACTTTCCCAATAGATGTTGAAGGCTACACCATGGGCTAGAGATACCATTCCTGCAGGAATGTCAGTCTCGGACTATTTTCTAATCCGGTCATATGTACCATAGAGATCCATATCTACCTATATACCATAGAAAATATCGGTCCTAAACCATTTTCCTAATCGAGCCACAATCTGTGCCTTAGGAAAATACCATTCCATGATATGTCAACAAACTATCAACCTAGACCATTCTCCACAAAGAGAAGGCCTATCCACCAACAATTTGTTCTATCTCGACCATTCTCCTCCTGGAGAATGTATGTCCACCAGCATGCTAACTATCCATTAGCTGGAAATCAACTCCAACACTAGTGGTAGTCTCCATGGCACTCAGATAGTAGCATAATGTTGTTATAATGTCATCCAATAGAGAACAATTGTGTCTATACAAAGTAGTAAACAACTACTATCAAGTGGTACACAACCACTCCTAGTAGCACACTGCTACTAACCAGTGACACATAGTCACTACCAGTGGATCACATCCACCACAGTAGCATACAACTACTTTCCAAGGACATATAGTCTCCACAACAATCATATCATATGATATCAACCTACATAAACAATATCATGATACAAACTGAGTCATATAGGTCATTCTTCCACTCACATTTGTGAGATATGGAAGAGCATATTCCCTATAAAGCATCAATAATGGGATATCTGGACTATTCTTCCCAAGCATAGAAGAATAATTGTCTTTGATTTCTAAGCCTGGACTATTCACCTAACTAGGCCATTCCTCCGACACTAATCATAGTGCAACCTAGAGAGAATGAATCTACCCTAGGGAATGCCTATCCCTGATTGTTGAACCTGGAACATTCACCTAACTAGGCCATTCCTCTAGCACCAACCACAGTTCAACCAAGAAATAATGAGTCTACCCTAGGGAATGACTGTCTAAACCATTTTCTATGGAAACGATTGTCCTGCACCAACCTCCAAAACAGACCATTCTTCGAAAATTCTCACAACTGTGAACATTGAAAGAATCACCAACCAGCGAGGCAAATCATTCTACTTGGACACTACTCAAAGTGACTTCCAAGAAAAAAAAAATTCCTAGACCATTCCCCCACACTGGACAAAAGGGGAATCGTTGTCTATGGTACATCAACAATCTATCGAACCATTTTCATTACAAAAATGATTGTCCGATATGGACCATTTTTCGAACTGGAAAATGATTGTCCATCAGAAATCTCAAACCACTTTTCAGATTGGAAAGGGACTTCCCAACCTGGACCATTTTCCGAACTGGAAAATGGCTGTCCATAAATCAATAACATATCAGTTCCCCCTCCCAACATGGGAGTAATGACTTCCTTTTTCAATAAGAAAGTCATCTCCATGAGCCCCAACTTGTCCCTTGAGTACACAAACTTTTCATCTTGGCCAAAGGCTTTACCAAAATATTTGTTATCTTCTCATCTGTGGAGATATACTGGAGAACCACTTCTCCCCTATGGATTTATCACGAAGAATACAATTCTTGAGCTCAATGTTCTTCAACCTGTCATGGAACACCGGGTTCTCTGAAAGATTCACATAGATATGATCATCACAATAGATCACAGTTGAATTCAACACTTGATCAAATAGTCTAGAAACCAACTTACGGAGCCACACTACATGTGTACAAGCATCACAAGCTACAATATACTCTTCTTGTGCAGTGTTGAGTGCAACAGAATTTTGTTTCCTGCTATCCCATGACATCGTGGCAAAGCTCAAACTAAAACATATCCAAGTAGCACTTGTTTTTTCATCTGCACTCCCTTCCCTATATGACTGAATAAATCCATGCAACTGTATATCATAACTCAAACATCCCACAAGAAAAATATATGTCTAAGTATTCTCCAAATACATTGACGAGCCAATCAATTGTCGATATAAAGACGGGTCTGCTAGATCAGAGTCTCTTAACTTCTTCAGATCTGTCATCATGGGAGTTTTCCATGGATTTGCAATCCATCATCCTGGACTTCTGAAGAACTATTTCAATATACTTCCTATGTCATAGAAATTTTTCACCACGCTTATGTTGTACATGAGAGTCTCTTCACCAAGTTTTCTTGAATCCATACAAGGTCTTCTTCCATCTGCATACAAGGGTCTCTTTCTAGTATACCTCAAAACCTTAAGGATTCTCTACATATGGTTCTTCTTCAATTACTCTGTTGAGAAGAATAATCTTTACATTCGTCTGATGTAAACTCCAACCCATGGATACTGCAGGAGATATAATGGCTCGGGTAGAGGTATGTCTAGTTACTGGAACAAGCTATCATCATAGTCTTCTCCCTTCTTCTGGGAGAATCCTCTAGCCATGAGTCTTGTCTTGTATCTATCAATGCTCATGTATTTTTCACAATTTATCACATATATTGTTCTTCATCACAACTTCCTTCCATTCCTTCTTCTTGACTGCTTCTAGTGGATTCAAACTGGTTCAATTGGTTGTTCTGACTTTTTATTTCTTTCTTGCAATCTTCATCTTATTCCTCATGTTTTTCTTCAATGTTGGAGTCCATGGAATATTCTATATATTACATTCCCTTTTTTCCTGAAGGCTACAACCTTCCGTCATAGGAATATAAATGTAGATGGACAACCAAGGATATTGAAGGCTTCTTTTTGAAGAACACTTCTTCTAGATTCAAGTTGAACACATGTTGCTTATCTTGGCTGCTACTTCCAATGAAGAACATGGATAGATACTTCATAGTCTTTACAGATTCTTCTTCAATGGATCACATCGTTGGGGATTAGATCCCTCCTAATCCTAGCTTCATGTATGAATGAGAAATGTGCATGCTCTTATTTTGGAATTCTATGATCAGCTCCCTCCATCTGAGAGAGTCCATGCTTCTGTATGTTGCATCTCTATTTTCTTTCTGCAAAGTGTCACAAGCTTGTTTTGTTTTCCTTTTGATTCCTGACTTCCTTCGTGTCTGACTCCTCTAAGTCTCTTTAAGTTTGTTTCCGTATGTTCTGATTGTTTCCCATCTGGAAATTGTGTCATCCTTATAAACTTCTTCTATGACATCTTCTGCAAGGATTGTTCATCAGACATATTTCACAAGGGTACCTACCCAAAAAAAGAATAAAAAGAGAAAACAAGAAATATCTATCTAGAGGAGATGTTAGTTCAAATTGCGAACAAATACAATAAGCATCTATATCAATAGTATCCATATGAAGTCGAGTATTCATTGCACCTAGAAATAATAGAATCTTTCAGAGACTGATTTCACAATTTGTACTGTAGAAACTATCACCCTTGATATATACAAATTTGAATCTTAATAACTTAATCAAACCTGGAACCTGAAGCCTCAACTGCTATGGATGGTGCACTTGTTCCTCTAAATGAACTGAATAAATTGAATAACTCATGTTTTTCTAGATGATATAACTTGGATAACATATACAAGTGCATACCTTTGAAGTCTTGTAACATATTCCATCTTGTCTTCCAATCTGAAACTAGATACCATATTGACAAGAAGATATTAGAAACTCAATCACAAGATTCAATGATTATAACAAGCTAGAAACTCTAAAATTTCAACTTTGACTACAAAATCAATTTGGCCAAAAGTCAACCTTTTACTTTTACTTTGACCAAAAATTCAAACCTGACATTTTTTCTAGCTGAGAGTACCAAGAGGTGACCTAGGCTAGGGCGTACTAGGATGTCAAGGAATTAGGTCAAGCATTTCATCATAGGTGCCTAGACACAAGGGTTAGGGTTTGTTGTAGTTGTATAATAGAAAAACCTAGTTGTAGTTGTAACTAGTGCCACAATGAGCTTAACAAATAACTTTCCAATCTATCTTCTAGTAGTTAGAATGTCTGAAGATAGTGTGGGCCCATAAATTGTTATAAATAAAGAGATGTGTTCATTTTTCCATAGACAATATAACAATATTGTCACCCAACCATAGGCACAAAGGCCACCCCCAAGCACCTTAACCTTCAGAGACAGAATAATTATGGTAGCAAAAAAATAGCCAACCAAGGATAGATCACCTTTATCCAAGGGTAGTGCACCAAGAAAGAAATACTATAAGATAAGAAGAAAGTCCAAACCATAACCAAGAGACCAAGTCCAACCAAAATCCAACAAAACCAGTTGCAGTTGCACTCCCTCTCCAAACTTGTGCACCACTAGTCTTATAATTTTCTGAGTGAGTGAGTTACAAATGAGCTCTAGAACCCTCTATTTATAGTCCTCCAAGTGACCTAACTGGGCCGACTTCTCTTCCTGGAGACTAATAACTCAATATTAATTATTGTCTTGAGCCGACTTGTCTCTTGGGGTTATAATCCAATGTTTTAGGGTTTTGTTGCTTCATGTAATATTCTAGTCTCATCAAAGGTTACACGTGGAGTTTAATACCTCCCATAGCTACCATAATATCAACATCCCCATCGTTGTTACCCTTCTTGTTGGAACCCTTTCCTTTTCCCTTTCTTTTCTAAATGACTAGGGCCAAGTTCTCATCACTACCTCTCTACTTTCTAGTTTTGGACTCCTCCCAAGTCTCTTCCTAGATGCAATCATTCCAAAGCCTCTATTAATATGAAAGTTTCTCCCAAGTGCATATTCCCTTCACAAATGGCTCCCAAGGCTTGGTGAATGTATTCAATGTCACATTAATAAGTTCTATGTCATCCACTTTCTCCCCAATGGCTACAAGTTGATCATGTGTCTGGGTGATTCTCATGAAGTAGCCAGTAACATTGTCATATCTTGACATCTGGATGGATTTGAGCATGTTTCACAAGATCGTATTCCTGTTCAAGTTATCACTATGTAAAAAATCCATTAAATCCTTAAACATCTCTCTAGTCGATTTATTCTCTGCCATGTGAGGGATCAGATGATCCTTCATGGCATACAACATCACTCTCTAGGATTTGATGTCCTTTTTCTCGAGAGTTTCCTTCTTTGTTTCATATGTTGGTGTAGGAACAATATTCTCCATGATCTCCCAAAGTTCTTGTTCCTTAAAAAGAAAGGTAACCCTTGCTTTCTAGGACAAGAAGTTAGTTTCTCTATCCAACCAGTCTTCAAACTTGAGATTCATTGTTTCCATTTCTAGATCTTATCAAACTGCCATGGAATTAACCCTATTGATTTATAGATCTACAAAAATATTTTGAAATTGACTTCCCTTAAGAGTTACTTCTATGATAACATGTTAATTTTCTAATCATATCCCTACATAAATTATTTCCTAGTGATTTCCTTGCTAAGATAAATAATTGTAGTTCACTAAATAGAATATACTTGTTGGAATAATTAAGAGAATTTTAAATAGTAGAAGAAAACTTGAAACCAATTTCACACTGACACATGCAAAACAAATTATTTCCCTTCAAATTTTCTTTTCATTAAAATAATATCCAAGCATAAAAGGACTCCCTTACCAGGAAAACAACCCACAATGGAAAAATACAATTACCAGTAAACCTAGAAAATCTTCCCCTGAGAAACTCTCTTCTTGCAAATCTTCCCCATAACATTTCTTCCTATTGTTGCCCTATACAGCATGTTGTACAGTCACATGTATGACCTCCTTTATGACCTATTGTACATCATGTACAACATGAAAAACATGTCTTCATCATGTTGTATGGCGTGTGGCCTGTTGTACATTGGGTTGTCGTGGCCTGTACCACTGTCGTATAGCTCAGATGAGGTTGTACAACTTATAGTGTTTCTTGAATGACCATCGTAGTTGTTTGTACGACTTGTAAAACCTCCACATAAAATCAAGGAAACCTCCATCCTTCTGGTAATACTTCTTAAAGTCACTTGCCTAGCGTCCTTTGCCTCCCTTGTTCTGGCCTAGTGAAATTCCTTCTTCACTCTCAATGAGTCACTGACTCCTTGTTTCTATGTTTACTCCTCTCACCTTCGCTACCTTTTATAATCTTGAGTTGATCCTTAACCCTAATATCCAAAGTGATCAATGGTTGGGATTAAATCTCACCTCAC
>ML809976.1:60889-92369 GCA_009831015.1 Picea engelmannii | reverse complement strand
AAAAGGAGTAGCACAAGGCTTGCAACCATCCATATTAAAATGTGTCAACAAATCCATAACATATGTAGACTGAGAAATGAAAAATCCATCACATAGTGGTAATACTTGAAGACCCAAAAAATAGTGCAAAGTTCCAAGATCTGTGATATCAAAGGAGTCAACACATTGTTTCTTTAATCTAAGTACGAGATAATTATTATTTCCAATAATGAGTAAGTCATCTACATATACATAATAAAGGTGTCTCCATTGGTATGGAAAACATGCAGGCTATGATCAGATTCACAACATTTGAAACCAAGTCGAAGAAATAAATTTCCAATATTGGCATACCAAGCTCGGGGAGCTCGCTTCAAACCATAAAGAGACTTCTTGAGTCGAAAAACCAAATTTACATCTGTAAAAAAACTGGGTGGTTTTTCCATGAAATTTTTTCCAGATAGGTCTCCATGAAGAAAGGTGCTCTTCACATCCATGTGATGAATTTTACATCCAAAATGAGTAGCAGTGGAAAGAATCAGTCGAACAAAGTTCATCTTCATGACAAGGGAAAAGGTTTCAATGTAGTTGATTCCTTCTTGTTGAGAAAATCCCTTCACAACTAGGCATGCTTTATGTTTCTCAACAACACCTTTAGAGGTAAATTTGATTTGATAGAACCATCAACACTTCACAACGTTCTTTCCTTACGATCAGGGAACTAAGTCCCAAGTGTGATTCTTCATCAAAGAATCATTTTTTGTTAGCATGGCATGCTCCCATTTGGTTCATTCTTCGACATATGAGTAGGAAATAGGATAAGAATCTTTAAGTACAAAATTCATCAAGGAAATGTTGGCATCTTTCTTTTGACTTCAATTTTTTCGTCTGGAGGAAACATCCCCGACATCATATAGAGTAGATTTAATTGTCTCTCCAACCAATTTGGGTAGACAAGAAATAGGTGAACTATGGTTCACTTCAACTAGTTGATCAAAAGTCAGCGGGTATTCATTGAACAGACTAGTTGAAACAGAGGATGATGGACGAGTCGATTCATAGGTTGATGGTCTAGTAGAAACAAGAACAATGTTCGACTGTCTAATCAAAGGAATAAAATATGGAATAGGAGAACCAGTGTCAGAGATGACATCAAAGGGATCATCCTACAACAATCTATACAAATCATTCAAAAAATTAATTCTAGAAGACTTCTCATCAAACCATACATTTTATATGATAATTATTTATCGTTTGACAAGACCAAACAGTCGATAGGCTTTCAACTATTCAGAGTATTCCATCATGATGCAAGAATGAATCTTTGCATTCAACTTCTTTCTCCAATCATCAAAAACATGAGCCAAGGAAACACATCCAAACACATGGAGGTGGTTTACTAAAGGGTTCTTTCCACACCATCGTTTGACTGGAATCATGGAAGGAGAAACTCTATTCAAGATGTGATTGAGCAGATAATTTACACAATACATTGCTTCATCCCATAAGCGAGGAGGCGAATATTTAACATACAAAATACATCTATCTATTTCAACTAACATCTGATTCTTATGTTCTGTGATGCCATTCTACTAAGGTGTGTGAGGAACCGAATGCTTCCATTCAATACTAGATAGAAGAAGGTATTCTCAAAAGGTCAATTTACATACAAACCACCATTGTTTGATCTCAGGCATTTGATGGGTCGGCCACATTGCTTTTCAACAAAGGATCTAAACTTCTTGAACTTTTCAAAGACGATGTTCTTGTTCTTTAGAAAGTAAACCCACGTACAATATAAATCGTCAATGAAAGTCAAAATATAACTTGCACCTGCTAGTGGAGGTAAATTGATGCACTAGACATCATTGTGAACCAACTCTAGTAGGTCCTTTATTCGCCACACTTTGCCAGATTCAAATGGTGTCTGACGATTATTCCCAAGCACGCAACCCTTACAAACTCCTTCAAGGGGAAACATATTTGGCAAACGAGTAACCATGTTATGAGTAGTCAATGCATGCAAACTTCGTAAATTCAAGTGTCTAAATCTCTCATGCAAAATTCGATGTCTCTAATCAACGTAAGAAACAAGTGCAGTTATTTCAGTTTCAGTTTGAGTCATGTCATGGAATTTATACAAATTTTCCATCAAGTTGAGTAGCCTGCCAGTGACAATCGACTTTCCTTTATTTAAATCACAAGCGTAGAATCAATCTGGACAAAATTCTACAATCTTACCTATATGTGTTAACTAAGCAATAGAAAACAAATTGGCACTAAGGTTTGGCACTTGATAGATGTCGACAATCTTTCCATGTTGACAATCAACATCACCCTGACCAAAAACATCCAGATAAAAATCTTTAGCAACATAAATTTTCCTCTCCTTAGCTTCAACCAACTACGTGAACAAGGAGGCATCCTTATCCATGTCATGAGTGCACCCAGAGTCAACCACCCATTTGTTCTGCGTAGAATGAGATAGAAAGGCTTGAGAATTCATGACTTGGAAAGTGAAATTATCAGTGGGTCTGCATATAACGGACAAATCTCCTTCAAGGAGTTTAACCTTCTCCTCTAAATCATTTGTCTTCTTATAGTATACTTTCTCCACATGTCTACTATTTCCATAGTACCGACACATCTTCTTCTTTTGACTTCACTAGGGAGCATATGTTTGTCTCTTAGGTTTATGGTTGTAGTATGCAGGTTTCTATGTAGAGGCATCAAATCATACTTTAATATTCCTGGGATCCATATTTATCTTTCCCTTGAGAAACTTGGCCTGGTGTTTACAACCAAGATTTCCTTATTCAAGTTGTTTGTGTTGATCAGTAATCAAAAGACCACAAAAAGATTCAAAGGTGTAATCCTTACCATCTTCCTTGTGTGCTTTCCAATTGGTGTTGAAATTCGACATGAATACATTGAATGGTGTTCTCAAGTTCATCAGGACCAACTCAATGAGTTTTCCATCCTTATTCTGATAGTTCTTTCCACATTCTCCCAATTTCAACAGGAGTTCTTTGACATGCTCCAAATAGTCCTCCATTCTTTCAAAAGAATGAGGATCAAGAGAGATCATATCTTTCTCCATCTAAATGATGTGGCTCTCATTGACTCATTCGAACAACGATTTTAGCTTCCTTCAAACTTGATGCGGGAAGTCGATTCCATTGAGGTGAAATCAAATATCCTGTCAGATGTAGTTCATGATGACCCCTACAGTCTCATCCTTTTATCCATCAACAATGAACTTTTCTTGATTTCCTATTGGATTTGGAATCACAATCTTTGTGTATTTTCGTGGTCCTTTTCTCTTCAATAGGGTTTCCATATCTAGTTGCCATACTACATAATTTGATCCATTCAAAATAGTAGGGTCAATATTCAACGCCATCTTCGATATCCAGACATAAATTGGTTTGTTTCAATAAGTTCCAATCAGCAAACCGTTGGCCCAGAGTCAATCACATAACAAATCCAACTCAACAAGGGTTGCAGATAACAGGTTGAGGTTTTAAACCATCATATCTGATACCATATTGGGGAATAGGGTGGAACATGACATGAAATAGAAACCATAGTACTGTAAATAATTAAAGAGGAACAAAAAATTATGAAGACTTAGGTGTTATGTCTAGACACCATTACAACACTTAAGGAAAGTGCACTATGATCATATCATCATAGTGTATATTTCACATGTTGATACACATGATATATCACACAATATCAATGATGATAATGTACCAAGCAATATGTTATTTATAGCCTCAATATCTAACCAACTTCCATATAATCTGGAAGATCTTGTCCAAATGTAACTGTCGTTATTAGAGTTGACTCTTCCAAATCCACGTTATTAAGTCAGCTCGACTAGGATTCTCAACTTGAATGCCTATGCATCCAAATAATAGTCGATTGTTGGGTTGTTTGATCCACCACCCAACTATCTTCAACTTTTGGTTGATTGTTGGGTTGGTCGATCCACCGCCCAACTATCTTCAACTTTTGGTCGTTTGTCCCACTGATAGGCATGCCGACTACTCGACCGACTAATGTAGTGTGTTGGACGATTGCTCGACCAACTGTATCCAGATGTAGGTCGACCTCTCGATCGACTAAACCCAAGATATGTGTGATGAATCATTAATGCTTGATGTTCCAACATACCCCTCCGAGCTACAAACTTTAACACACTCGGGGAAAAATCTAGTTACCCCACATAGATTAGGGGATTTCTAGTTTTTTATACTAGGAGTTTAAGGCAATCTCAGAAAACCTTTGTTATGCAGCTCATATTGCATTCTCTTAGGGTTTATTTTTCCCCTCTTAAACTCAATAAATACTGAAGGGACTAATAATGACCTAGATATTTGTGTGTTGGATGGAACATCCCCCATTGTATTTAATGATAAATGTGAGACACAAACACCCTCCCATCGGACACTACTTAAAGTACTGGATGGAAAAATGATTAATCTTGATTGGGAAGATCAAGGGCATCATGTTCTTCAAGGAATGGACCATCCCAATGATCCTAAGGGGGGTTGGTGTCAACATTTCAATAGATTTTAGTTGTGTGTTATGCATATCACGGTTGCTCAATAAGAAATGGAATAACTAGTGCCCTATTGGGAGTTCACTATAGAGCAGGTAGATGCCACCATATTTGATGCTACTCTCAAGTTCCATCCTTTTCAACATAATTTTTGGGCACATAAAAAATAAGAAGAGATAACGCATTCATTTCCCATAGCACATGTTCTTGCTCTCCAATTCCAATGCTAATTATATCCATGCAATTGATCTCCCCATGCTAGTGTGTGTGTGTGTGTGTGTGTGTGTGTGTGATTTGGGAATATTTTTAATCTAGGGAAAGTTATGAATATATAAATGAGGGTTTTTATGCTCATCAAAGTTTATATTTGAATTATTGTGGTCACAACATTTTAATTGTAATTCAATAAAATTTGAAAATATTATAATATAAATATAAATTCTTATTCTATCTAATCAAATAATCTACACTTTTAGTGATTCGTTTTTCATTTTTTAAGTGAAAAAAATCATATTATTATGAATATGTAGATATCTACCAAATTATTTATGTAGTGAAGGAGTTTTTGTATAATTAATTTAATTTACTAGATATTTGAAAAACCTTCTAAGTACTTCCTCATAATCCATGGATGGTAAACAAATATCAAAGAAAAAACATACAAAAAATAAAAGAAAAAATAGAACAAACAAAAATTAATAAAAATTAATTAGAAATGAGCCACCCACTTTCCCCCTCCCCTACCCCTTGCTACCCCTTATTACCCTCCCACCAAAAAGGGGTGGTAGGACGGTAATTAGGGGTAGTGAGGGGTGGATAAGGGGTAAAACCCACCACCACAAAGGGGTGGTGGGAGGGTAATAGGGGGTGAGGGGGGTTAGTTGGGGTTGAATAAGGGGTAAAGTCCATCGCCACAAAAGGTGGCAGGAGGGTAATAGGGGAGGTGGGGGGTTAGAAAGGAGTGAAGAAGGGGTAGGAAGTAGAGAATGGGAAGGGGAGGTGGGGAATGGGGCTTAGGAAATAGGTGGACAATTCCCCCACTTTTCTATTTTATTTTCTTTTTTTACAATTTTCTTTCCATCTTTTTAAAATTAGTTTTTTTTGTTCTTTCCTTTTTGATTTTTTTTTTTTTGTTTATATTTTTTCCATTTTTAAATATTAGTTGTTTGGGTGTTTTGAATTTCTTGTATTTTGATTCATTTTTAATATTTTTCTTTTGAATTTGTTTTTTCTTTAGATATTTTTTTTAATTATCTCTCTCTCTTTTTAAGTTTTGCATTTTTTTTAAATGGAGAAACAAGGGGAATTTGTCTATTCAATTTTTATTCTTCATTTTTATTTTCTTAGGGGGTTGGGAGGTTATTTGTTAGTGGACTAGAATTAGTGGGTTAATGCATTACAATGTTAGTTACATAAGGTGTTAATGGGTTAGTGGTTTGTGGAAAACTATATTACACCAAAGTTAATCATGGCCAACTATAATCGGTTACAATTAGCTATAGTCAATAATGGATAATTATAGTCAAAAATGAAAAAAACATAGTCAATTGCATTCAACCATGGATAATTGTAGTGAATCATAGTTAAACATTATTAACCATGTTCAACCATAGTAAACTAGTGAGTAAGAGTTAACCATAGTCAACAATGATGAACCATAGTCAAACTTAGTCAACATTCACAACAGCAACCAATCATAGTTAACCATAGTCAAATTGTCAACCATATTCATTAACCATGGGTTAGTGCGTTAATGTGTTACGGGTTAGGTGGGAAAGGGGTTTGTGGTTAGTAGGTTAGATCAGGAGATAATGGGTTGGTGGGTTAGTGATTAGGTATTTAATGGGTTACTAGTCAATGATGGTCAACCACATTTAATCATGCATAACTATAGTCGATCACAGTCAATTATGGTCAACTATAATTAAACATTCACAACTATAGTCAATCATAGTTAAACATAGTCATCTAGTCAATCATATTGAACCATGGTGAGCCATAATGATTGCCCACGGGTTAGAGGGTTACTTTGGTTAGGGAATTAATGGTTAGTGGGTCACTAGTTTAGGGTTAGAGCATTATTGTGTTAGAAGTTAGGCGTTATGGTTTATTGGTTAAGGGATGTTAAGGAGTTAATAAGAAATCATAGTCAAACATATTCAACCATTGTTTAACCATAGTCAACAAGATTCAACCATAGTTAATCATGTATCGTATGGTCATTCATATTCATGACTATAACTAATCAACTACAATCAACATTTTATATTTCATCCCTATCATGATAATTAATGATGGATCATATTAATTATTATTATTATTATTATGGATGGTTGTACATTAATTATTGATATAGCATATCATTAATTATATGTTATTAGGATGTATACTTATGGATGATGATTTGGCCAAGAATAGATCAAAAAATGTCTATATCCTTCAAACAAAAGTGAGCTATGCTTTAGCAATATGGTCATAATTAATTATGTACTTGGTGGGTTATGTGAGTAAAGGATTAATGGTTAGGTTAAGGGTTAGTGATTTCAGGTTTTAGGATTAGCGGTTAGTCAGTTAGATGTTAGGGGGTTATTAATTTGTGGGTTCAAGTCTTAATGAAATGAGGGTTTAGTGTGTTACTAGTTAATTATATTCAAACATATTCCATCATGACTATAGTCAACCATACTCAACTATGCTCAACTATGTTCAATAACATAACTATAGTAAATAATAATTAAACATAGTCAACCATAGTCAAATATAAATTGAAAATAGGTTAGTGAGTTGGGGATTAGGTGGGTTAGTGTGTTAGGGGTTATGTGAGTTAAGGGATTAATGGGTTAGTGAGCCAGTGGTTTAGGGGTAAGGGGTTAGTGTGTTAGGGTTTAGTAGGCTACTAGTTAATTATATATTGTCAAACATATTTAACCATAATCAAATATAGTTAATCATAGTTAGCTATGGACAACCATGGTCAAACAATGTCAACAATGAACAACCATAGAAAATCATACTGAACCGTGCACATCTATAGCTAGTCATAGTCAATTATAGTCATAATCAATTATATTCAACCATGGTTGACCACAGTCATTAACCATGCATTAGGGTTTAGGTGAGAAACAAAGTTAATTATTAATATATCATATCATTATTCCTATCTTCTTGTGAAGACACTCTTATGGATATTACTGCAATTGAACATAGATTCGAAAACAACCATATCATTATTCATACAAAAGTGGGGTAGTGTCAATGATATGGTTTGAATTGACAACATTAAATCCAATAATAATGTCAAGGAAATCAAGTCTAATTTAAATTTTATTATGGATGCTAATATATATATATATATATATATATATATATATAAAGAAAAAAGACAAAACTCTCATAATAAAAAGATTTTTTTTTTCAATGGTTGATATTTAATATCTCATTCCAATTAAAAGTTTAAAATTGACACAATCTTTTTTTTAAATTGATATTTAATATATTAATCTAATTAAAATTTTACAATTGGATAAATAATTTTATTAAAATGCGGAGCTTACAACTATTAGAAAAACACATAAACCTAGAAATTAATAAATATACATTATTAAAATATAATAAAAATTTCAATTTTCATATAGAACGGCCCATTATTAAATATTGAGTGCTCTATCCAATCATTTTATTAACATGTGGAGCTTACAACTATTATAAAAACACATAAACCTAGAAATCAAAAAATATACATGATTAAAATATAATACAAATTTCAATTTGCATATCGATCCATTGTGCCCATTATTAGTCCCTGTCGTAGGCATAAAGGGACTATAGCGATCGATAAAGTGTTGACTACATATTAGTTTGTCCTTTGACCGGAAATATTTGCACAATACCTATTGTTGGAGCTATGGAATTAAAAGCATATATTTATATATATTATAAAGTAACATATATGTACTGATCTGATTGGCTAAGAGATTGGAGGTCTTATTGTCGGCTTCGCTATTCCCAATGTAGTATATGGCAATATATCCAAACTTTTTCTCATAGACAGTATGTTTTAATCATATATTTTTCCTATATATTGCTTGAATGTCTATTAATGCTACCATTAGTTCAAATGTTTGTATTATCATTTTCTGCTACCCGAATATATCCGTTAGTTTTGATATGTACTAAGCATATTGAAATGTTTTCATATCCAAGCTTTGTATATTTCTTGAAATTTATCGACACTTATTCTGAGATGCCTCAATAGGCTTGATAGCGTAAATGTTTACATGATGCGACGTCCTCCAACACCCCTGACAGCTTAAATGTTTGCATACCACGAGGTCCTTAGAAAGCCTGAGATTCTTAAATGTTTATGTAAATACGGTTCTCGGAGTACATGCCATTTCAATAGCCATTGTATGTTTCATCCTTGTTCTACCATTGAAGCTACATACATTGTTTACTGGTTCGGTGACTACTTCTTCTTTACTGGTTTGTCAGGTGTTGCCATTGTATGTTTCATCCTCGTAATCGTTGAAGCTAGATACATTGTTTATTGGTTCGGTGAGTGGTTCTTCTTCGTTGGTTTCTCGGTTGTTGTTTTTATTTTGTTTCACTCGCGATTCGACCTGCACTTCTACATTTCATCGTTTTAGAGTAAGTTTCTATGCCATAGTTTCATTTTGTATTCCTTGTTTGTTGTTCAGTGTTTTCAGTTTGCAAGTAAGAATATTTTCTTATTTGTAGTCTCATGTTCCTTGTATATTTCTGGTTCCTTTTCTGCTTCGACTGCAATTTCGTAATCATTGGAGATACATATGTTGTTCGCTAGGTCAACGGCTTTTGATGGTTCGTTGGTTTCTGGGTTGTTGGTTCTGTTTGTTTTCCTAGGGTTTTCGCTTTGGGGCCCTCGGGGCGTAGTTCAGCCTCTTCATGCTTTCTCACTGATTTGTTCCTTTCCGGTTTCTTTTCTTTGATTCGGCCTTACAAGGTTGGGGTGCAACGGCAGTGGTTGGAGATTTTTTTTTTCTTTTTTTTTATTGTTATTGTTTTTGGGGGGTGTTTTATGGTGTTCAACCCCTGCACCCACCAGTCAATCTGTAGTTGTGTTATTTTCTATTTTTGCAGAGGCCGTTATCTGTAATTCTGTGAGATTTTCCTGGTGTTCAAGTCCTACCATGAAAGAAAATAGTTGCATACAAAATTGTTGGAGGATTACATGTGAAGTTACAATATCTGTTGTTTTTTGTTGGAATAAAGCATATGTATGCAACCTACATTTATAGACCATGTATGGTCAGATGTGCGGATATGGCATGACATGTTCTTTATCCTCTACATAGACTGGTGTGTGCACGATACAATTTGTGTTGTGCTTGAGATATGATATGTGCAACAAAGATTCTTCAAGATTATATTTTCATATCTGGAAGCATGTCTGGTTAGTTTTCCATGGAAAATTGAGAACTTGTATCATGGGCACAACAGTATGTGTAGAGGATAAAGAACATGGTTAAAGGGCATATCTGTATGAATTGCCAGGGAAAACCAAAAATCATTTAGTTGTGGCCATGCAATTGTGTGATATTTTTTGCCTTGTAATATATTTTGGCCAAGGAAAAAAAAGCTAGACGTTTACATCCATGGATAGAGAAGTGAAAAGGTTCATGTTTCTAACTTTGTAAATTGTTCATTGAGTCAGTTTTGTTGTATCTACGTATTGCTTGTTCTCCAGTGAATACCAGCTTCCATTGATTTTTATTGAATTTTGTGGGTTCCCACATTGAAACAAACAGAGTAGCTACATAAAAGGAGGGAGTCTTGACTACATCAGCTGAAGAGGATATAGAAAGGTGCATGATTGTACTGTTGTTTCATATTGCATTGTTTTGTATTTCATTTATGGTATGTATATGGGTTACACTATTTGTGCTCCTTCCTACATGGTAATTTATCTTGGTTACATGTGTTCCTTCCTTCATACTAAGCTATTTTATGTTCGTTGTGTTTGTGTTGCATTGCTACATTTAAAGAAACAAAATCGTTGGACAGGACGAAGGACTCTTTGGCGGGTAAATAGACCTTTTTCTTTTTCTTTTAGATTTCTATTTTTATACTAACTTGCCTTCGTCTCGATTGCATCTTTGGTGTTGTTTCCTTGGAAAAAACAGGTTGCTTGGACAGGGAGATGAATTCTTTTGTGCAGCAGCAGAGGGTTCCGTGGTACAATCTTCTAAAAGGTATACCAAGTGTGCCGGTAAATTAAATATACAAACCGGGTGGGAGCATATAATATTAGACTTGAAAATGATGAATTCAAAGTAATGGGCCTTTCTACACTCCATGTTTCTACTTTTTCCATTTTCTATTATCCCTTTTGGTTTCTAATTCATCTGCTTAGTGTGGTTTCTGAAAATTCCCTCGTGCACCAGTTGGCGAACTAACGGACTAACATATGTGGTCATTATTCTACCTTATTCCATAGTTACCCACTTTCTTGATTGCGGCTGCCAGGTTGGTAGGTTGAAGATTTCTCCCTTGGCTTCTGGGGGTCTGCGATATGCAGATTGGCCATGGTGACCCGCGGTCACACCTTGTTTACTATTAAACATTTCTCAAGTTAAAAAATTAAGATGCATACAGTTTTACGGTTATTTAGTCCTTTCAATGGAAAATATACAATGCATATATTTGTTTAGTCCTGATGTTCATCTGCACATGCTTGCATCAGAAAAAGTTGGACTAGTGAGACGGCCATGAGCAGTCATTCATCCCAGACATCGACAAACCGACAAGGCCAAAGTTAAATATGCATACATTGTGCTCTTACTATGTTTACTAAACAAATTTCCTGGGCTATATAGTCATCTATGGAATGGAAGATATGTTGATGCCATTTGCAATACATGGTTTCAAGCTCACAAGAAGTATCAACAAGTACAATAGAAATGTCGAACATGTTGCATGTTCCGCAGACCATGAGGAGTGGTTGCAAAACTGTGGCTCCATAGTCCATCAATATTATTCGTGTACTTGTAGCACACTACTATTCACTTTAGTTTTCCTGTTCAAAAAATGCCATCAGGTCTAGATTTGTGACATCCAAAGTACTGTCAATAGAGGGCTTGAACAACCACCAAACTGGACAACTGTTCGTCGGGGACATAATGGTTGTCTATACCACCTACTTAGACAAGGAAAACAAAAGTAGATAAATTATGCGTGCTGATATGACAGACAAGGATGCCATGATGACAGTCACACTGACTGTTCCTCCACAACTTGTCCAGAAACATGCAGAAAAGATATTGCCACATAATGGGATATCCATTACAAATTTTAATTTATTGCCCAAAATAGTGTATGGTCGTGGTGATTGCAATCGAATTATTTTGCTCAACGAAGCAAGCATTGTGGAAACAATTCCAACTATTTGTTCACAATATTGCTTCCTCCCGGACTCAACTATCAGGCAACTTGCACAGAGCACTGATATTTACCCAATCGAAACGATTGGGGATGTTGTGACACTGGCGAGAAAATTTGGGTCACAACACATTCTCCATATAAAGGATGGAGAGTCGGACAATGACAAGGCAATGGTATCTCTTTTCATATTCAGTTTTGTTCTTAACTTTCATGCCTGTATATATGTCGGATAAGTTACACAAATATTGCATTGTTCCATGTTGCGGCTACAATTGTTCGATACGTATTCAGATTTGTTTTCATCAATGGAACAACAATTGCATAGAGGGCAGATTCAACTTATGTTGTTCAAAAATATAACAAAGAAGAAGGATGCTACAGAAAGGATCTTTCAGACAACCCAAGCAATGTTTGTAATAGAATTGTGAGCAAATACAGTAGAGGATCTGCAGGAACTAGCTAGCTCTACAATTGTTGTGCATATACATCCACAAAATCATCCTCACTTTGCTTATTGAAATAGCCTTCAACAAATTTCTGCACCTGTTTACTTTTTCTTTTTTGTTTTAAAAGGGAGGGGGGGATGCAGTTTTGTATTATATTGTTCAATGTATTAATCATTTTTCTCGTGTTTCCAGGTTGAAGGTATTTTAGTTGCAACCAATGTGTACTTGACCCCCTTTGAGCCTATATGTGCAAAATGCCATTCCGTTGCTTCTGCCTCCACTTTGATAAGTGATGATAGGATTGATTGTCTTCGATGTGGTGAAAAATGTCCATATATTTATGGACATTCCATCAATGGTGTTATCTGAACTGTGGGCAACACAACTGTGCAGTGTTCGGTTAGGCAGCCTCTGTTACAAAATGTGCTTCCTGAATTGGCAGAGTTGTCGTATGAAACATATCTACAGAAAAAGGAAAGAAGTGTCTATATGTTGCGGCAATTTCAGATACAAAGAAAATTCACCTTAAATGAGGACAATGCAATTTTGCATATCGGCTTAAGAAGGGAAAAAAAAAAATTAAATCAAACTTTGGGAGGAAACGAAAATACCTCATGTCTCTCCATAATATTTGTTCAACATCCAGATGAATGTTCGTTTCAAGAGAAAAGGAATGTGCCGGCGTATTTTCTTTGTATATCAAATTATTTGATGCAAAGGTTGATGGGTTCTGCTCAATGGAACCTTCTGGGAACTTTCTTCTCGGTTGTTTAAAGTATGGTTGGTTCTTGGTTATATGGTTTGTCTGTCAATGTGTATACCGTGGAACTCCAACTCTTCTTTGGATGACACAGAACAATATAATTGAATTTTTTTGGCCAGCTGGCACGCAAATCCTCTTGATAATTTCTATGGCGTTGTGATGCAAATGTACTATGTGACTTGTTTTGGCAAATTTCCTTGATCGATGAACTTGGTCAAATTATTGTTGTGAAATAATTTGAAATCAATGAATATATAGTGTGTGAAGTGAAATTGTCCTATCATACCAACAAGAGGCTCTTAAAATTCAAATTGATCGTTGTTTGCGCAATTTTGTCTTATTCGATGAACTTGGTAAAATTAATATCCTGGAATAATTTGAAATCAACGAATATATACCGTGCGGAGTGAAATTGTGATATCATATGAACAAGAGGGCCTTAAACTTCAAATGGGTCCTTGTTATGCTTGCGGTGATAGAATGTTACAAAAAAAATCTTTTGTTTCCTTCATTTTTTTAAAAATAAGTGATTTAACATCCTCTAATAATTTAATGTAATTCACTTGTACAATAACAATAGTTAATATTAATATTTTAGTATCTGAAAATAATGTTTTTAGATGAAGTTAGATAGGATGAGCATTGCTAAACCATTGCAATCTTGAACACGCCAGATGTGGAATCAGCAAGTCCACCTGTCAATTTGTATATCATGGAAGTCTGGGTGATATTTGCAGGACACCGAACAAAAGAGATCCAAATTTCAGCCCGCCAGGACGAGAACCGCGATCCAAAAAGTGCACAAGTATGGAACGAGGGATCTGAATATGCTCTATAAAATCTCTTGTCCATACTTTCTAAAAGTACATGTTTACTATGTATTGCTTGTTTGTCGGAAAAAATTTATATCAGTCGCCCGACCAAATTGTACAAAATTTCTCGTTTAATTAAATTCTACAATAGCAAAAATTATTATTAAGAATTTAGTATTGAAAATCATGTCTTTAGATATGTTAGATATTTTATAGGGATTAGTATCTGTAAACAATGGCAAACTTGAACCCACCAGCCCTCAATTCCATTTGTCAATCTGTATATCGGGGAACTCTGAGGACTGTTCGGAGGACAAGGAACAATGAAAATTGCAATGTTGAGCCACGCAACCGATAGGTCCATTTGTCAATTTGTAAATCGCGAAGATGTGCCTGGTGTTTGTATAGCACAAAATAATAGAGGCCCAATTTTTAGCCCGTGAGCCCCATAGACCTGATCAAAAAAAATCGCTAGATATGAAATTCATACTGGATCGCTATGGGACAATAAAATTGCAATGTTCAGCCAACCAACTTGAGTCCACCTATCCACTTGTATATCGCAGAAGTATGGATGCTATTTGTAGGAGACGGAACAATATAGACTCTATTTTCAGCCCGCCAGGCCGCGAACCAAAAACTACCTAGGTATGGAATGAGGGATTCGCATATGTTGTATAAAATCCCATTCCATATTTTATATAGAGACAATGTCCACAAGTATGTGTGTCGACTTGTATATCGCGAAATTTTAGGTGTTATTTGTAGAACACGGAACAATAGATACTTAATTTTCAGCCTATCAGGTCATGAACCCACGATCCAAAAAGTGCCCAAGTATGGAATGAGGGATCTGCATATGTTCTAGAACAATGTTTTTGTACAGCGCAGAACAATAGAGGCCCAATTTTCAGCCTGCTAGCCCCAGAGCTCCACATCAAAAAAAATCGCTAAATATGAAATTCATACGAGATCTTCGCATATGCTATATAAAATCTCATTCCATACTTTATCTAGAGACTATGTCCACAAGTTTGTGTGTCAATTTGTATATCGGAGAAGTCTAGGTGCTATTTGTGGGACACAGAATAGTAGATACTTAATTTTCAGCCTGCCAAGTCACGAACCCATGAACCAAAAATTTCCAAAGTATGGAATGAGGGATTTGCATATGTTCTAGAAAAATGTGTTTGTGAAGCGTGGAACAATATACGTCCAATTTCCAGCTCGCCAGCCCCAGAGCCCTCGATAAAAAAAATGCTAAATTTGAAACTCATACATGATCGCTACGGGACAATAAAAGTGCAATGTTCAACCAACCATCCCGAGTCCACCAATCAATTTGTATATCATGGAAGTCTGGGTGCTATTTGTAGGAGATGGAACAATAGAGACTATATTTTTGGCACGCCAACCGCGATCCAAAAACTGCCTAAGTATGGAATGAGGGATTTGCATATGATGTATAAAATCTCATTCCATACTTTATATAGAGACTATGTCCAAAATTCTTCTTGTCAATTTGTATATCTCAGAAGTCTAGGTGCTATTTGTAGGACACGGAACAATAATACTTATTTTTCAGACCACCAGGTCGTGAACCCGTGATCCAAAAAGTGTTCAAGTATGGAATGAGGGATCTACATATGTTATAAAACACTATCAATTTGTATATCACGGAAGTCTGGGCGCTATTTATAGGAGACGAAACAATAAAGACTCTATTTTCGGCCCACTAGGCCACGAGCCCACGATCCAAAAAATGCCTAAGTATGGAATGAGGGATCCACATATGTTGTATAAAATCTCATTCCATACTTTATATAGACTATGTCCATAGGTCCGCGTGTGAATTTTCATATCGCGGAAGTCTAGGTGCTATTTGTAGGACAAAGAAGTCTAGGTGGTATTTGTAGGACACAGAACAATAGATACTTAATTTTTAGCCCGCCAGGTCGTGAACGCGCGATCCAAAAAGTGCCCAAGTATGGAATGAGGGATCTGCATATGTTCTAGAACACTATCAATTTGTATATCGCGGAATTCTGGGTGCTATTTGTAGGAGACAAAACAATAGAGAATCTCTTTTCGGCTCGCCAGACCATAATCCCGCGATCCAAAAACTGCCTAAGTATGAAATGAGTGATCCACATATGTTGTATAAAATCTCATTCCATAATTTATATAGAAACTATCCACACGTTTGCGTGTGAATTTGTGTATCGTGGAACTGTAGGTGCTATTTGTAGGACACATAACAATAGATACTTAATTTTCAGCCTGCCAGGCCGCGAATCCATGATCAAATGCAATGTTCAACCAAGCAACCCGTAGGTCCTCTTGTTAATTTGTATACCGCAGAAATATGGGTGTTATTTGTAGGACACAGAATAATAGAGACTCTTTTTTCATCCCACGAGGACGCCAACCCGCGATAAAAAAAAGTGCTTAAGTATGGAATGACTCTTTTTTATATTTCTGGTTTGTGGAAATACTTTTATATCACTCGGTCGACCAGATTGTGCAAACTTTCTCGTATAATTAAATTTTGCAATATAAATATTTAACAGTAATAATTTAGTGTAGGTCAGGTTCTAAATTTGTATATCGCGGAATTGTCAGTGCTATTTGTAGAGCGTGGAATAATAGATGCCCAATTTTTTGCCTACCATCTCGAGAACCCTCAATCCAAAAAAGTGGCTAATTATGGAATTAATACAGAATCGCTAAGGACAAAAAAAAATGCAATGTTGAACCAACCAACCCGCATGTCTGCCTGTCAATTTGTATATCGTGAAAGTGTAGGTGTTATTTGTAGGATATAGAACAATAGAGGCTCAATTTTCAGCCCGCCAGGCAGAGAACCATCGGTCCTTCACGTGCCCTGGATATATCTTCACCCGACCGCTTTTCATACTTTGGTATTTCTTGGAATCGATTTTGCTACTTGTTTCCATATATGCAATAATTAAGCTTTAATGCTAGTATCCATCTTGCAGCAACCGTTAAAATTGTCATTAATGTTTGAAAGTCAGGAGAAGATTTGTCATTAGTATGAATTAAACTAATATTTTCCCACAAGCATGTTATCCTTTCCAAGTATTCATTTTAAAGGCCACGCAATATTTTTTTTTTGCGCCGATGGGTTAGTGCTTTTAAGAAATTTCTTATTCTTAATATCTTTTCGTCGTCACTACCACATTTGCACTTTTTTCTAATTGTGCAATTAGTGAGCTGTGATGGTCACAGCTCATTCCGCACGAACCCTGGAAATTTTCATTAATCAGCAAAACACTGGAGGAGATATTCCATTGATATGCATTAAACCATAATTTTCGGAGGCTTATATTATCCCTCCCCGGTTTTCATTTCAAACATCATCTCGACCAAACGAAAATTCTAAATAACTTCTAGTAGCAGTTCTCTCCACACACAGTAAACACATTGGGGCATAATGGCCAGAGGTTCCACTATTCCAGGGCAAATTCTTACTAATCATCTCCCTCCTCCCAGAAGCAAAAAAGGAGATGGTCTCTTGGTAAACCGAGAGATATATTTCAAGCCCAAAAATTCCATCGCAACCTTGGTTGGTCAGAGAACCTGCCCAGTTGCAGTCATTGGTATCACAGAATTTGATGCCATGAATTCTGAGATGGAAGAAGATGATTTGATGGATGATGATATGACAATGGATGATGGCAATGCAGAGAATATTCTCACTCCTGCGCCCAAATTGAAATCAACCATAACGAACGAACCTTCCCAGCTCGGTGATCGCAGTCATGACAACACCAAAAGGAGTTTCAGAAAAGAAATTGACGGTGAATGCAACAGCCACTTTGCACCGCAAAAGTAGGAATTCCAGAGTTCCAAATTAGTTTGTTCTGGGCAGAAGAGTTTCAATGTAAAGCAATGATATGTTGATGCTCCCAGAGATATATTTCAAGCCAAAAAAATATTGTTTAACATTTTCGGGCATCAGATCCAAAACTCTCTCTCCTGCCATGCATTTTCCTGTTAGTCGTCTCCTTCTGCCCGGAATGGACTAATTTGGGCCTCTGCAATTGCATGTGCAAGCTATGCTACTGAATGTTTTTGGACTATGCAGAGGCGGTTTCAGCGAAGGGTTATTCCACTTGCCCTGCAACCATTTTCATAATATTTCTAAGGAAAAGCTTCTGAAAAATATCAATTTCAGCAGAGGATGATTCATCGATGAGAAAACTCCAAGGATCTTTCATACTGCAGAACCTGTGCCTGTGTTTTTCGCAGATACCTTCAATGTTTTGGCCCAAAGAAATGGGTCCAATTTCTAAGCATAGATGTACAGTACCCGATGTTTTTCTTATTTTTTTATTTTAAATGGATTTGCTATTAAAAAAATTGCCTTGCACTCTTCGTTGTTGCCTCTTTTATGGGTTTAACACATGTTCTAATTGGCATGGTTCGGTGCTCTCATACTTCTTCGATCTTGTGTTTACTAATACCAATGTACAATGTTGCAGCAAAATTGTTATTCTTGTTTCTAGACATGCAATTATTAAGTTGTAATGCTAACAACCCATAATGCAATAAGTTTAATAATTGAGTTAATATGTTGCACTAATGGTAGAATGTATCAAGAACACAGTTACATGCACACGTTCCAATAAAATCTAATCTTCCACAAAGAATTTGCTGACAATTAGTAGAAAAGGAAATTTAGTGGTTAAGTTGATATGTTACAGTCATGGAATAATGTCTCAAGAACATAGATGCAGGCATACGTTGCAATAAAATGTAATCTTCAACAACGCATTTTCTGACAATTAGTATATCATGGTTTTACAATGATGGCACTTCTTTGAAACCAATTCACGCTTATGAAAACTGCCTTCTGCCTCTCTACTTTCCCACTCTTTTATTCCCTCTAGTTTCTCTTCCTGGTTACTTAATCATTTTTTCCCAACAATGCATTGCTTTGCAGCTTCGCGGATTCACGCATTTTCATTTCCAATGACCGCTTCCCCTTCCTTTAAATTGACCATCTATTGTTCCCTATCCCACAACTGGCACCCAGAGCTCTACCATATAAAAATTGACAGGCGGACTTGCGCATTGGTCGGGTCAACATTGAAATTCTAATTTTCTGTGACCTCTAAACAGCATTCGGAGCTCCAATATATACAAATTGACAGATATTCAAAATTGCAACCATTCTTAGATCATACACTTTTCTGTATTACGGTCCACCTATCATGCCCTTTTCTGTGCTACACATTTTTGCACTGAAAACTTTTGAGAAATACAATTTAACCGTCGGGTCCTCACATATTTAGTGTAACTATTGTCACCCCATTTTGAAGTCCGTTTGTCCACTTTCCATACTTCATCATTTGTTATAATTTCTTTGGTGAATCGCCGGTTTGGCGGGTTGAAGAAATATTCAGTTTGTAGTCATTGCTTCTTGTATTTCCACCCCTTTGGAATTAGCAGTTGGCAATTATATATAAGATCTTATTTCCACATATGAAATTAGCAATTTCCCTATTCCATACCTAGCCACTTTGGTGGAATTCCACAATTATACAAACCGGTCACTCAACTACCCCATCATGATCTCTTTTATTTTACACATTTTGCACTCAATAATTCCAAAACATGAAATTTCATCATGCAACACTCGGTTGTCCTGACTATCCCCATAACCCTCTCCGTCACCTTCGCACTTGTCTATAATAAAAGAAAATAAAAATTTATAATGGGATATCCATTACAAATTTTAATTTATTGCCCAAAACAATGTATAGCCGTGGTGATTGCAATCGAATTATTTTGTTCAACGAAACAAGCATTGTGGAAAAAATTCCTGCTATTTGTTAAGAATATCGCTTCCTCCCGGACTCGACTATCATGCAACTTTCACAGAGCACTGATATTTACCCAATCGGAACGATTGGGGCTGTCGTGACACAAGCGAGAAAATTTGGGTCGCAACACATTCTCCATATAAAGGATGGAGAGTCGGACAATGACAAGGGAATGGTATCGTTTTTCATATTCAGTTTTGTTCTTAACTTTTGCATCTACATATATGTCGAATAAGTTACACAAATATTGCACTGTTCCATGTTGCAACTACAATTGTTCGATACGTATTCAGATTTGTTTTCGTCAATGGAACAATAATTGCATAGAGGGAAGATTCCACTTATGTTGTTCAAAAATATAACAAAGAAGAAGGATGCTAGAGAAAGGATCTTTCAGACAACCCAGGCAATGTTTGTAACAGAGTTGTGAGAAAATATAGTAGAGGATCTGGAGAAACTAGCTAGCTCTACAATTGTTGTGCATATACATCCACAAAATCATCCTCACTTTGCTTATTGAAATAGCCTTCAACAAATTTCTTCACCTGTTTACTTTTTCTTTTTTGTTTTAAAAGGGAGGGGGGGATGAAGTTGGGTATTATATTGTTTAATGTATTAATTATTTTCCTCGTGTTTCCAGGTTGAAGGTATTTTAGTTGCAACCAATTTGTACTCGACCCCCTTTCAGCATGTATGTGCAAAATGACATTCCGTTCCTTCTGCCTCCGCTTTGATAAGTGATGAGACGATTGATTGTCTTTGATGTGGTGAAAAATGTCCATATATTTATGGACATTGCGTCAATGGTGTTATCTGAACTGTGGGAAACACAACTATGCAGTGTTCGGTTAGGCAGCCTCTGTTACAAAATGTGCTTCCTGAATTGGCAGAGTTGTCGTATGAAACGTATCTACAAAAAAAGGAAATAAGTGTCTATATGTTGCGGAAGCTTAGGATACAGAGAAAATTCATCTTAAATGAGGACAATGCAATTTTTCATATCAGCTGAAGAAGGGCAAAAAAGAAAATTAAATCAAACTTTGGGAGGAAACGAAAATGCCGCATGTCTCTCTATAATATGTGTTCAACATCCAGATGAATGTTCGTTTCAAGAGAAAAGGAATGTGCCGACGTATTTTCTTTGTCTATCAAATTGTTTGATGCAAAGGTCGATGGGTTCTACTCAATGGAACCTTCTGGGAACTTTCTTCTCGGTTGTTTAAAGTATGGTTGGTTCTTGGTTATCTGGTTTGACTGTCAATGTGTATACCGTGGAACTCCAACTCTTCTTTGGAGGACATGGAACAATATAATTGAATTTTTTTGGTCAGCTGGCACACAGATCCTCCTGATAATTTCTATGGCGTTGTGATGCAAATGTACTATGTGACTTGTTTTGGCAAATTTCCTTAATCGATGAACTTTGTCAAATTATTGTTGTGAAATAATTTGAAATCAATGAATATATAATGTCTGAAGTGAAACTGTCCTATCATACCAACAAGAGGCTCTTAAAATTCAAATTGATCGTTTTTTGTGCAATTTTTGCTTATTCGATGAACTTGGTAAAATTAATATCTTGGAATAATTTGAAATCAACGAATATATACTGTGCAAAGTGCAATTGTACTATCATATGAACAAGAGGGCCTTAGACTTCAAATTGGTCCTTTTTATGCTTGTGGTGAAAGAATTTTACAAAAAAAAAACTTTTGTTTCCTTCATTTTTTTTAAAATAAGTGATTTAACATCCTTTAATAATTTAATGTAATTCACTTGTACAATAACAATAGTTAATATTAATATTTTAGTATCTGAAAATAATTTTTTTAGCTGAAGTTAGATAGGATGAGAATTTCTAAAAAATTGCAATCTTGAACCCGCAAGACGTGGAATCCGCAAGTCCACCTGTCAATTTGTATATCGTGGAAGTCTGGGTGATATTTGCAGGACACCGAACAAAAGAGATTCAAATTTCAGCCCGCCAAGACGAGAACCCGCGATCCAAAAAGTGCCCAAGTATGGAACGAGGGATCCGCATATGCTCTATAAAATCTCTTGCCCATACTTTCTAAAAGTACATGTTTGCTATGTATTTCTTGTTTGTTGAAAAAAATTTATATCAGTCGCCCGACTAAATTGTACAAACCTTCTCGTTTAATTAAATTCTACAATAGCAAAAATTATTATTAAGAATTTAGTATTGAAAATCATGTTTTTAGATATGTTAGATAGTTGGTAGGGATTAGTATCTGTAAACAATGGCAAACTTGAACCCGCCAGCCCTCAAGTCCATTTTTCAATCTATATATCGGGGAACTCTGAGGACTATTCGGAGGACAAGGAACAATGAAAATTGCAATGTTGAGCCATGCAACCAATAGGTCCATTTGTCAATTTTTAAATCGCGGAGATGTGCTTGGTGTTTGTACAACACAGAACAATAGAGGCCCAATTTTCAGCCCATGAGCCCCATAGACCTGATCAAAAAAAATCGCTAGATATGAAATTCATACGCAATCTCTATGGGACAATAAAATTACAATGTTCATCCAACCAGCTTGAGTCCACCTGTCCACTTGTATATCGCGGAAGTTTGGGTGCTATTTGTATTAGACGGAACAATAGAGACTCTATTTTAAGCCCGCCAGGCCGCGAACCAAAAACTGCCTAGGTATGGAATGAGGGATTCGCATATGTTGTATAAAATCCCAATCCATAGTTTATATAAAGACAATGTCCACAAGTACGCATGTCAACTTGTATATCACGGAAGTCTAGGTGTTATTTGTAGAGCACGGAACAATAGATACTTAATTTTCAGCCTATTAGGTCATGAACCCATGATCCAAAAAGTGCCCAAGTATGGAATGAAGGATCTGCATATGTTCTAGAGCAATGTTTTTGTACAGCGCATAACAATAGAGGCCCAATTTTTAGCCTGCCATCCCTAGAGCTCCCGATCAAAAAAAATCGCTAAATATGAAATTCATACGGGATCTCTGCATATGTTGTATAAAATATCATTCCATACTTTATTTAGAGACTATGTCCACAAGTCTGTGTGTCAATTTGTATATCGGGGAAGCCTAGGTGCTATTTGTAGGACACGGAACAGTAGATACTTAATTTTCAGCCTGCCAGGTCACGAACCCGCGATCCAAAAATTGCCAAAGCATGGAATGAGATATTCGCATATTTTCTAGAAAAATGTGTTTCTAAAGTGTGGAACAATAGATGTCCAATTTCCATCTCGCCAGCGCTAGAGCCCCCGATAAAAAAAATCGCTAAATTTGAAATTCATACAGGATCGCTACAGGACAATAAAAGTGCAATGTTCAACCAACTAGCCCGAGTCCACCTATCAATTTATATATCGTGGAAGTCTGCATGCTATTTGTAGGAGACATAACAATAGAGACTTTATTTTCGGCGCACCAACCGCGATCCAAAAACTGCTTAAGTATGGAATGAGGGATCTACATATGATGTATAAAATATCATTCCATACTTTATATAGAGACTATGTCCAAAATTCTACGTGTCAATTTGTATATCTTGGAAGTCTAGGTGCTATTTGTAGGATACAGAACAACAGATACTTATTTTTCAGCCCACCAGGTCGCGAAACCGTGATCCAAAAATTGCTCAAGTATGGAATGAGGGATCTGCATATGTTATAAAACACTATCAATTTGTATATCACAGAAGTCTGGGTGCTATTTGTAGGAGACGAAACAATAAAGACTCTATTTTCGGCCCAATGCCTAAGTATGGAATGAGGGATCCACATATGTTGTATAAAATCTCATTCCATACTTTATCTAGACTATGTCCACAAGTCCACGTGTGAATTTGTATATCGCGGAAGTCTAGGTGCTATTTGTAGGACAAAGAAGTCTAGGTGGTATTTGTAGGACACAGAACAATAGATACTTAATTTTCAGCCCGCCAAGTCGTGAACCCACGATCCAAAAAGTGCCCAAGTATGGAATGAGGGATCCGCATATGTTCTAGAACACTACCAATTTGTATATCGCAGAAGTCTGGGTGCTATTTGTAGGAGACAGAACAATAGAGAATCTCTTTTCGGCCCGCCAGACCATGAGCCCGCAATCCAAAAACTGCCTAAGTATGAAATGAGGGATCCGCATATGTTGTATAAAATCTCATTCCATACTTTATATAGAAACTGTCCACAAGTTCGTGTGTGAATTTGTATATCGCGGAACTGTAGGTGCTATTTGTAGGACACGAAACAATAGATACTTAATTTTCAGCATGCCAGGCCGCGAATCCGTGATCAAATGCAATGTTCAACCAAGCAGCCTGTAGGCCCTCCTGTTAATTTGTATACCGCAAAAATGTGGGTGCTATTTGTAGGACACAGAACAATAGAGACTATTTTTTCAACCCGCATGGCCACCAACCCGCGATCAAAAAAGTGCCTAAGTATGGAATGACTCTTTTTTATATTTCTGGTTTTTGGAAATACTTTTATATCACTCGGTCGACCAGATTGTGCAAACTTTCTTGTATAATTAAATTCTGCAATATAAATATTTAACAGTAATAATTTAGCGCAGGTCAGGTTCTAAATTTGTACATCACGGAATTGTCAGTGCTATGTGTAGAGCATGGAATAATAGATGCCCAATTTTTTTCCCACCATCTCGAGAACCCTCAATCCAAAAAAGTGGCTAATTATGGAATTAATACAGAATCGCTAAGGACAAAAAAAATGCAATGTTGAACCAACCAACCTGCAATTCTGCCTATCGATTTGTATAACGTGGAAGTGTAGGTTTTATTTGTAGGACACGGAACAATAGAGGCTCAATTTTCAGCCCACCAGGCTGAGAACCATCGGCCCTTTACGTGCCCTGGGTATATCTTCGCCCGACCGCTTTTCATACTTTGGTATTTCTTGGAATCGATTTCGCTACTTGTTTACATATATGCAATAATTAATCTTTAATGCTAGTATCCATATTGTAGAAACCGTTAAAACTGTCATTAATGTCCGAAAGTCCGGAGAAGATTTTTCATTAGTACGAATTAAACTAATATTTTCCCACAAGCATGTTATCCTTTCCAAGTATTCATTTCAAAGGCCACACAATATTTTTTTTTGTGCGCTGACGGGTTGGTGCTTTTAAGAAATTTCTTATTCTTAATCTCTTTTCGCCGTCACTACCATGTTTGCACTTTTTTCTAATTGTGCAATTGGTGAGTTGTGATGGTCACAATTCATTCCGCACGAACCCTGGAAATTTTCATTAATCAGCGAAACGTTGGAGGAGATATTCCATTGATACGCATTAAACCATAATTTGCAGAGGCTCATATTATCCCTCCCCAATTTTCATTTCAAACATCATCTCGACCAAACGGAAATTCTAAATAACTTCTGGTAGCAATTCTCTCCACACACAGTAAACACATTGGGGCATAATGGCCAGAGGTTCCACTATTCCAGGGCAAATTCTTACTAATCATCTCCCTCCGCCCAGAAGAAAAAAAGGAGATGGTCCCTTGGTACACCGAGAGATATTGTAATGCTAACAACCCATAATGCAATAAGTTTAATAATTGAGTTAATATGTTGCACTGATGGTAGAATGTATCAAGAACACAGTTACATGCACACGTTCCAATAAAACCTAATCTTCCATAAAGCATTCGCTAACAATTAGTAGAAAAGGAAATTTAGTAGTTAAGTTGATATGTTACAGTCATGGAATAATGTATCAAGAACATAGTTGCAAGCATACGTTGCAATAAAATGTAATCTTCAACAATGCATTTGCTGACAATTAGTATATCATGGTTTTACAACGATGGCACTTCTTTGAAGCCAATTCACGCTTATGAAAACTGTCTTCCGCCTCTCTACTTTCCCACTCTTTTATTCCCTCTAGTTTCTCTTCTTGGTTACTTAATCATTTTTTTCCCAAAAATGCATTGCTTCGCAGCTTCGCGGATTCACGCATTTTCATTTCCAATGACCGCTTCCCCTTCCTTTAAATTGACCATCTATTGTTCCTTGTCCCACAACTGGCACCTAGAGTTCTACCATATACAAATTGACAGGCGGACTTGTGCATTGGTCGAGTCAACATTGCAATTCTACTTTTCTGTGACCTCTAAACAACATTCGGAGCTCCAGTATATACAAATTGACAAATATTCAAAATTGCAACCATTCTTATATCATACGCTTTTCCGTATTACAGTCCACCTATCATGCCCTTTTCTGTGCTACACATTTTTTCACTGAAAACTTTTGAGAAATACAATTTAACCGTCGGGTCCTCACATATTTAGTGGAACTATTGTCACCCCATTTTGAAGCCCATCTGTCCACTTTCCATACTTCGTCATTTGTTAGAATTTCTTTGGTGAATCGTCGGTTTGGTGGGTTGAAGAAATATTCAGTTTGTAGTCATTGTTTCTTATATCCATGCCCCTTTGCAATTAGCAATTGGCAATTATATATAAGATCTTATTTCCACGTATGCAATTAGAAATTTACATATTCCATACTTAGCCACTTTGGCGGAATTCCACAATTATAAAAACCGGTCACTCAACTACCCCATCATGATCTCTTTCATTTTACACATTTTGCACTCAAAAATTCCGAAACATGAAATTTCATTGTGCAACACTCGGTTGTCCTGACTATCCCCATAACACTTTTTTGAATCTCGTCTGACCACTTTTCAGAGATTTCCATTATTTCCTTGCTCTCCACCCTCTCCAACACCTTCGCACTTGTCTATAATAAAATAAAATAAAAAGTTATAATGGGATATCCATTAAAAATTTTAATTTATTGCCCAAAACAATGTATGGCCATGGTGATTGCAATCGAATTATTTTTCTCAACGAAACAAGCATTGTGGAAAAAATTCTTTCTATTTGTTCAGAATGTCGCATCCTCCCGGACTCTACTATCAGGCAACTTTCACAGAGCAATGATATTTACCCAATCGGAACGATTGGGGCTCTTGTGACACTGGCGAGAAAATTTGGGTCGCAACACATTCTATAAAGGATGGAGAGTCAGACAATGACAAGGGAATGGTATCACTTTTCATATTCAATTTTAGTCTTAACTTTCATGTCTGAATATATATCGTATAAGTTACACAAATATTGCACTATTCCATGTTGCAGCTACAATTGTTCGATACGTATTCAGATTTGTTTTCATCAATGGAATAACAATTGCATAGAGGGCAGATTCCACTTATGTTGTTCAAAAATATAACAAAGAAGAAGGATGCTAGAGAAAGGCTCTTTCAGACAACCCAAGCAATGTTTGTAACAGAGTTGTGAGAAAATATGGTAGAGGATCTATAGAAACTAGCTAGCTCTACAATTGTTGTGCAAATACATCCACAAAATCATCCTCACTTTGCTTATTGAAATAGCCTTCAACAAATTTCTGCACCTGTTTACTTTTTCTTTTTTGTTTTAAAAGGGAGGGGGGGATGCAGTTATGTATTATATTGTTCAATGTATTAATCATTTTTCTCGTGTTTCCAGGTTGAAGGTATTTTAGTTGCAGCCAATGTGTACTCGACCCCCTTTGAGCCTATATGTGCAAAATTCCATTTCGTTGCTTCTGCCTCTGCTTTGATAAGTGATGATACGATTGATTGTCTTCGATGCGGTGAAAAATTTCCATATATTTATGGAAATTGCATCAATGGTGTTATCTGAACCGTGTGCAACACAACTGTACAGTGTTCGGTTAGGCAGCCTCTGTTATAAAATGTGCTTCCTGAATAGGCAGAGTTGTTGTATGAAACGTATCTACAGAAAAAGGAAAGAAGTGTCTATATGTGTCGACAGCTTCGGATACAAAGAAAATTCTCCTTAAATGAGGACAATGCAATTTTGCATATCGGCTAAAGGAGGGCAAAAAAAAAATTAAATCAAAATTTGGGAGGCAACGAAAATACCTCATGTCTCTCTATAATATTTGTTCAACATCTAGATGAATGTTCGTTTCAAGAGAAAAGGAATGTGCCGACATCTTTTCTTTGTATATCAAATTGTTTGATGCAAAGGTCGATGGGTTCTGCTCAATGGAACCTTCTGGGAACTTTCTTATGGCTTGTTTAAAGTATGGTTGGTTCTTGGTTATCTGGTTTGTCTGTCAATGTGTATACCGTGGAACTCCGACTCTTCTTTGGAGGACACGAAACAATATAATTGAATTTTTTTGGCCAGCTGGCACACAAATCCTCCTGATAATTTCTATGGCGTTGTGATGCAAATGTACTATGTGACTTGTTTTGGCAAATTTCCTTGATCGATGAACTTGGTCAAATTATTGTTGTGAAATAATTTGAAATCAATGAATATATAGTGTGTGAAGTGAAACTTTCCTATCATACCAACAAGAGGCTCTTAAAATTCAAATTGATCGTTGTTTGCGCAATTTTTGCTTATTCGATAAACTTGGTAAAATTAATATCCTGGAATAATTCGAAATCAACGAATATATACTGTGCAGAGTGCAATTGTGCTATCATATGAACAAGAGGGCCTTAAACTTCAAATTGGCCCTTTTTATTCTTGCGGTGATAGAATTTTACAAAAAAAATCTTTTGTTTCCTTCATTTTTTAAAAAATAAGTGATTTAACATCCTTTAATAATTTAATGTAATTCACTTGTACAATAACAAGAGTTAATATTAATATTTTAGTATCTGAAAATAATGTTTTTAGCTGAAGTTAGATAGGATGAGCATTTCTAAACAATTGCAATCTTGAACCCGCCAAACGTGGAATCCACATGTCCACCTGTCAATTTGTATATCATGGAAGTCTGGGTGATATTTGCAGGACACTGAACAAACTAGATTCAAATTTCAGCCCGCCAGGACGAGAACCCGCGATCCAAAAAGTGCCCAAGTATGGAACGAGGGATCCGCATATGCTCTATAAAATCTCTTGTTCATACTTTCTAAAAGTACATGTTTACTATGTGTTGCTTTTTTGTCGAAAAATTTTTATATCGGTCGCCCGACCAAATTGTACAAACTTTCTCGTTTAATTAAATTCTGCAATAGAAAAAATTATTATTAAGAATTTAGTATTGAAAATCATGTTTTTAGATATGTTAGATAGTTGATAGGGATTAGTATCTGTAAACAATGGAAAACTTGAACTTGCCAACCCTCAATTCTATTTGTCAATCTGTATATCGGGGAACTCTGAGGACTATTCGGAAGACAAGGAACAATGAAAATTGCAATGTTGAGCCACGCAACCGATATGTCTATTTGTCAATTTGTATATCACAGAGATGTGTCTGGTGTTTGTACAATGCGGAAAAATAGAGGCCCAATTTTCATCCCACGAGCCCCATAGACCTGATAAAAAAAAATCGCTAGATATGAAATTCATACGGGATCGCTATGGGAAGATAAAATTGCAATGTTCAGCTAACTAGCTTGAGTCCACCTGTCCACTTGTATATCGCGGAAGTCTGGGTGCTATTTGTAGGGGACAAAACAATAGAGACTATTTTCATCCCGCTAGGCCGCGAACCAAAAACTGCCTAGGTATGGAATGAGGGATTCGTATATGTTGTATAAAATCCCATTCCATAGTTTATATAGAGACAATATCCACAAGTACGCGTGTCGACTTGTATATCGCGGAAGTCTAGGTGTTATTTGTAGAACACAGAACAATAGATACTTAATTTTTATCCTATCAGGTCGTGAACCCATGATCCAAAAAGTGCCTAAGTATGGAATGAGGGATCTGCATATGTTCTAGAACAATGTTTTTGTACAGCGTAGAACAATAGAGGCCCAATTTTCAGCCCGCGAGCCCAGAGCTCCCGATCAAAAAAAATCGCTAAATATGAAATTCATACAGGATCTCCGCATATGTTGTATAAAATCTCATTCCATATTTTATTTAGAGACTATGTCCACAAGTCCATGTGTCAATTTGTATATCGCTCAAGTCTAGGTGATATTTGTGGAACACGGAACAATAGATACTTAATTTTCAGCCTGCCAAGTCACGAACCCATGATCCAAAAATTGCCAAAGTATGGAATGAGGGATTCGCATATGTTCTAGAAAAATGTGTTTGTAAAGTGTGGAACAATAGACGTCCAATTTCCAGCTAGCCGGCCCCAGAGCCCCCGATAAAAAAATATGCTAAATTTGAAATTCATACGAGATCGCTACAGGACAATAAAAGTGTAATGTTCAACCAACCAGCCCGAGTCCACCTATCGATTTGTCTATCGTGAAACTCTGGGTGCTATTTGTAGAAAATGGAACAATAGAGACTCTATTTTCGGCGTGCCAACCGCGATCCAAAAACTTCTTAAGTATGGAATGACAGATCTGCATATGATGTATAAAATCTCATTCCATACTTTATATAGAGACTATGTCCAAAAGTCTGCTTGTCAATTTGTATATCTTGGAAGTCTATGTGTTATTTGTAGGACACGGAACAATAGATACTTGTTTTTCATCCCACCAGGTCGTGAACCTACGATCCAAAAAGTGCTCAAGTATAGAATGAGGGATCTGCATATGTTATAAAACACTATCAATTTGTATATCACGGAAGTCTAGGTGCTATTTGTAGGAGACAAAACAATAAAGACTTTATTTTCGGCCCGCCAGGCCACGAGCCCGCGATCCAAAAAATGCCTAAGTATGGAATGAGGGATCCACATATGTTGTATAAAATTTCATTCCATACTTTATATAGACTATGTCCACAGGTCTGCGTGTGAATTTGTATATCGCAAAAGTCTAGGTGTTATTTGTAGGACAAAGAAGTCTAGGTGGTATTTGTAGAACACAGAACAATAGATACTTAATTTTCAGCCCGCCAGGTCGTGAACCCGCGATCCAAAAAGTGCCCAAGTATGGAATGAGGGATCCGCATATGTTCTAGAACACTACCAATTTGTATATCGCGGAAGTTTGGGTGCTATTTGTAGGAGACAGAACAATAGAGAATCTCTTTTCGGCCTGCCAGACCATGAGCCCGCAATCGAAAAACTGCCTAAGTATGAAATGAGGGATCTGCATATGTTGTATAAAATCTCATTCCATAATTTATATAGAAACTGTCCACAAGTTCACGTGTGAATTTGTATATCGCGGAACTGTAGGTGCTATTTGTAGGACACGAAACAATAGATACTTAATTTTCAGCCTGCCAGGCCGCGAATCTGCGATCAAATGCAATGTTCAACCAAGCAGCCCGTAGGTCTTATTTCCACGTATGCAATTAGCAATTTCCCTATTCCATACTTAGCCACTTTGGAGGAATTTGCAAGATACCAGTTATATAAAATATACAGAACAGAAATAAAATGCTAGAAATGGCAGAATAACAGTAAAATATCCAGCATAATCTTCACAATACATAGAAATGATATACGAAATAGCAATAGAAAAGCACTTTGATTCAGAAAGAAATGTTCATAGGCCTCTTCATGGGGGCAACCTCCAGTCGAGCAACGCTCTGTTACAATAATATCCAAGCTAGGGTTTTCATACCCTCGACCCTTATTTATACTAAATGTGTCTATTAAGAGAAGCATCTAGAGGAAGATCCTTCTAGAAGCAGAAGCTTCTATT
>ML809976.1:24132-57737 GCA_009831015.1 Picea engelmannii | reverse complement strand
AATGCGGCGATGAATAAAATTGTGGGTGTTGCCACTATCAACCAAGATGATGACCTTTCGGTGCTTGATGTAACCGATTAGCTTGAGGGTTTGGGGGGCAGAGAAGTCGGTGAGAGCATTGAGGGAAATGATTGGTTCCACTTTGGGAGGGTTGGAGGGAGGGTTTATGTCTGAAATTTCTGGTGACTCGGGCATAGGGGGGTTGTCAACATCTTCTTCTTGAATATCCTCAGAGATGGGCATAAAGAGATTTTTTTCCTTACATTTGTGGCTTGGGAAATATCTTTCATCACAATTATAACAGAGGCCTTTGAGTTGGCGTTCATCCATTTCAGCCCTGGTCAATTTTTGGATTTTTAATGGGGCAGAGGGAGTAGTGGGGTTTACTAGTTTAGGGCGTGGGATAAAGGAAGGCTTACAGTTTTGAGAGGAAACAATTTGTTGTGCTTATTTAGCTTTTTTGGTAGCCTCCACCCAAGTCGTAGTTCGAGCCATGAGGACATGGGCTCGAATCTCCTCCTTGAGGCCACTAATAAAACACTCTCGAAAGAAAGCATCAGTCATGCCCTCTGTTCGAAAATCCAGACGCTCAAATGCAGCTATGAAGTCTTCGATTGTGCACGATTGCTTCATTTTTTTCAAATGGCCCAAATGGTTGGTGTCAGTGTCAAAGCGTTCATAAAGCTCAGCAACAAATTAGGTCCAAGCAATATACCCTTGATGGGAAGTTTTTCTCCATTGCCACCATTGCCAGCGTTCTTGATCTAGATGGAGAACACCATACCGGATTTTGGCCTAGTCATCTGTAATGTTGTAGAGAGAGAAATAATGTTCCATTTGTGTGACCCAACCAGTGGGGTCCGAGTCATCAAATTTGGTTACATCCACCCGTGGAAGGCGTATGTCCCTTTGAAAGTGATGGGGTTGAAAGGAATGGGAAGAAGTTTCACCTTCAGTCTTTTTATGTGCCTCAGGAAAAGAGTCATCGGTAGATAGCTTGAGTTTGGTGCAGAGTGATGCAAAGATAGATTCCAACTGGGTGGTCAGTTCGTGTTTGACTTTCGCCATTGCGGACTGCACGGATACATTTATGGATGCATTCATGGAGGCATCACGGGAGGCAATAGTAGCACTGATTTGTTGCACTTCTTGTTGGGTCTCAAGTAAACCAGATTGCAGGGTGTTGAAATGAGACTCTAGTTCTTGGTTACGGGTATGGGCCATGATGATGGGTGAACTGAGAAGGGAGCGGGTGGGGTCAGAAATTTTTGCAGAAAAATGATATGGATGAAAGTGATAAGGGAGAAGAGATGAATCTAATGGAATAGGTCTCAAATAATAGTGAAAAAATTTCCAGACTTTTTTTTTTTTTTTACAGCTGCGGGGTTATGCTTTGGTCTGAAGAATGCTGCAATGCTGAAATCCCCAAATTCTAAACCAGAGAGTATTTACTTAGCAACCCGAACACAGATGCGTGTCAATAGATCTCACTGGTCTAATTTGTTTATGTTGTTGTTTATGTTCCCCAAGGGTTAGGTATTCAAGGGTTCTACAGACAAGGGTTTGCCATGTGCTATAGCTCTCTGATATACGTGTGGGGTCCAATAGTAGTACTCGGCCCAACATCTCAGGGCACTAACTAAGGAAGATAGACCATACCCTTAGTCGTACTACCCGACTACCCAGGTACTAGAGAGTATCTTCCCGAGTGTTGTTCTCGGTGACACTATAGCATTCTGGCGGCCGATAGGTTTATCTAAAGAGGGCTTCAGGAAATCTAGGTCGATCCGTACACAGGTGTTGTCTGATGTGCTACCACTCGAAGGGGTACCAACAGGGGTTACAAGGGTGGCCAACAGATGTGCGCTTAAGAACCACTTGTATTTCCTGCGTGTATGAATCCCTCAGCCGCGGGTTTTGCATGTAACGACAGATCTTTGTGGCTTAAAGACGTCGGAATACGTCTCTACCCTGGAAAAAAAATACCCACAATTTCTGCCAAGGAAAGTGCTCTGATACCACTTGCAAGATACCAGTTATCTAAAATATACAGAACAGAAATAAAATGCTAGAAATGGCAAAATAACAGTAAAATATCCAGCATAATCTTCACAATACACAGAAATGATATACGAAATAGCAATAGAAAATCACTTTGATTCAGAAAGCAATGTTCACAGGCCTCTTCGAGGGGGCAACCTCCAGTCGAGCAGCGCTCTGTTACAATAATATCCAAGCTAGGGTTTTCATACCCTCGACCCTTATTTATACTAAATGTGTTTATTAAGAGAAGCATCTAGAGGAAGATCCTTCTAGCAGCAGAAGCTTCTATTAGGTCTTCTTACATCTGCCTTATTCTATTTTATTGAAAGGTCTTATTAATATTGACCTTTACTACATCCGAATACATTGATCTACCTATGTGTGGGTTAAGACCTTAACAGAATTCCGCAATTATACAAACCGGTCACTCAACTACCCCATCATGATCTCTTTCGTTTTACACATTTTGCACTCAAAAATTCTAAAACATGAAATTTCATCGTGCAACACTCGGTTGTCCTGACTATCCCCATAACCCTTTTTTCAATCTCGTCTGACCACTTTTCAAAGATTTCCATTCTTTCCTTTCTCTCCACCCTCTCTGTCACCTTTGCACTTGTCTATAATAAAAGAAAATAAAAAGTTATAATGGGATATCCATTGCAAATTTTAATTTATCGCCCAAAACAGTGTATGGCCGTGGTGATTGCAATCGAATTATTTTTCTCAACGAAACAAGCATTGTGGAAAAAATTCCAGCTATTTGTTTAGAATATTGCTTCCTCCCGGACTCGACTATTAGGAAACTTTCACACAGCACTGATATTTACCCAATCAGAACGATTGGGGCTATTGTGACACTGGCAAGAAAATTTGGGTCGCAACACATTCTCCATATAAAGGATGGAGAGTCGGACAATGACAAGGGAATGGTATCTCTTTTCATATATGGTTTTTTTCTTAACTTTCATGTCTGCATATATGTCGGATAAGTTACAAAAATATTGCACTGTTCCATGTTGCAGCTACAATTGTTCGATACATATTCAGATTTGTTTTCGTCATTGGAAAAACAAATGCATAGAGGGAAGATTCCACTTATGTTGTTCAAAAATATAACCAAGAAGAAGGATGCTAGAGAAAGGATCTTTCAGACAACCCAGGCAATGTTTGTAACAGAGTTGTGAGCAAATATAGTAGAGGATCTGGAGAAACTAGCTAGCTCTACAATTTTTGTGCATATACATCAACAAAATCATCCTCACTTTGCTTATTGAAATAGCCTTCAACAAATTTCTGCACCTATTAACTTTTTCTTTTTTGTTTTAAAAGGGAGGGGGCGATGCAGTTGTGTATTATATTGCTCAATGTATTAATCATTTTTCTCATGTTTCCAGGTTGAAGGTATTTTAGTTGCAGCCAATGTGTACTCGACACCCTTTGAGCTTGTATGTGCAAAATGCCATTTCGTTGCTTGTGCCTCTGCTTTGATAAGTGATGATACAATTGATTGTCTTCGATGCGATGAAAAATTCCATATATTTATGGACATTGCGTCAATCGTCTTATCTGAACTGTGGGCAACACAACTGTGCAGTGTTCGGTTAGGCAGCCTCTGTTACAAAATGTGCATCTTGAATTGGCAGAGTTGTCGTATGAAACATATCTACAGAAAAAGGAAAGAAGTGTCTATATGTTGCGACAGCTTCGGATACAGAGAAAATTCACCTTAAATGAGGACAATGCAATTTTTCATATCGGCTGAAGAAGGGAAAAAAAAATTAAATCAAACTTTGGGAGGAAACGAAAATACCTCATGTCTCTCTATAATATTTGTTCAACATCGAGATGAATGTTCGTTTCAAGAGAAAAGGAATGTTCGACGTATTTTCTTTGTATATCAAATTGTTTGATGAAAAGGTCGATGGGTTCTGCTCAATGGAACCTTCTGGGAACTTTCTTCTGGGTTGTTTAAAGTATGGTTGGTTCTTGGTTATTTGGTTTGTCTGTCAATGTGTATACTGTGGAACTCCAACTCTTCTTTGGAGGACACGGAACAATATAATTGAATTTTTTTAGCCAGCTCGCACGCAGATCCTCCTGATAATTTCTATGGCGCTGTGATGCAAATGTACTATGTGACTTGTTTTGGCAAATTTCCTTGATCGATGAACTTGGTCAAATTATTGTTGTGAAATAATTTGAAATCAATGAATATATAGTGTGTGAAGTGAAATTGTCCTATCATACCAACAAGAGGCTCTTAAAATTAAAATTGATCGTTGTTTGCGCAATTTTTTCTTATTCGATGAACTTGGTAAAATTAATATCCTGGAATAATTTGAAATCAACGAATATATACTGTGTAGAGTGCAATTGTGCTATCATATGAACAGGAGGGCCTTAAACTTCAAATTGGTCCTTGTTATGCTTACGGTGATAGAATTTTACAAAAAAAAACTTTTGTTTCCTTCATTTTTTTTAAAATAAGTGATTTAACATGCTTTAATAATTTAATGTAATTCACTTGTACAACAACAATAGTTAATATTAATATTTTAATATCTGAAAATAATGTTTTTATATGAAGTTAGATAGGATGAGCATTGCTAAACAATTGCAATCTTGAACCCGCCAGACGTGGAATCCGCAAGTCCACCTGTCAATTTGTATATCATGGAAGTTTGGGTGATATTTGTAGGACACCGAACAAAAGAGATTCAAATTTCAGCCTGCCAAGACGAGAACCCGCCATCCAAAAATTGCCCAAGTATGGAACGAGGGATCCGCATATGCTCTATAAAATCTCATGTCCATACTTTCTAAAAGTACATGTTTACTATGTATTGTTTGTTTGTTGGAAAAATTTTATATCAGTCGCCCGGCCAAATTGTACAAACTTTCTCCTTTAATTAAATTCTGCAATAGAAAAAATTATTATTAAGAATTTGGTATTGAAAATCATGTTTTTAGATATGTTAGATAGTTGATAGGGATTAGTATCTGTAAACAATGGCAAACTTGAACCTGCCAGCCCTCAAGTCCATTGGTCAATCTATATATCAGGGAACTCTGAGGACTATTCAGAGGACAAGGAACAATGAAAATTGCAATGTTGAGCCATGCAACCGATAGGTCCATTTGTCAATTTGTAAATCGCAGAGATGTGCCTGGTGTTTTTACAGCGCATAGAGGCCCAATTTTCAGCCCATGAACCCCATAGACCTAATCGAAAAAAATTGCTAGATATGAAATTCATACGGGATCGTTATGGGACAATAAAATTGCAATGTTCATCCAACCAGCTTGAGTCCACCTGTCCACTTGTATATCGCGGAAGTCTGGGTGCTATTTGTAGGAGACGGAACAATAGAGACTCTATTTTCGGCGCACCAACCGCGATCCAAAAACTGCTTAAGTATGGAATGAGGGATCTGCATATGATGTATAAAATCTCATTTTATAATTATATAGAGACTATGTCCAAAATTCTGCGTGTCAATTTGTATATCTCGGAAGTCTAGGTGTTATTTGTAGGACACGAAAAAATAGATACTTATTTTTCAGCCCACCAAATCGCGAACCCGTGATCCAAAAAGTGCTCAAGTATGGAATGAGGGATCTGCATATGTTCTAAAACACTATCAATTTGTATATCACGGAAGTCTGGGTGCTATTTGTAGGAGACGAAACAATAAAGACTCTATTTTCGGCCCACCAGGCCACGAGCCCGCGATCCAAAAAATGCCTAAGTATGGAATGAGGGATCCACATATGTTGTATAAAATCTCATTCCATACTTTATATAGACTATGTCCACAAGTCCGCGTGTGAATTTGTATATCGCAGAAGTCTAGGTGCTATTTGTAGGACAAAGAAGTCTAGGTGCTATTTGTAGGACACAGAACAATAGATACTTAATTTTCAGCCCGCCAGGTCGTGAACCCGTGATCCAAAAAGTGCCCAAGTATGGAATGAGGGATCCACATATGTTCTAGAACACTATCAATTTGGATATCGCGGAAGTCTGGGTGCTATTTGTAGGAGACAAAATAATAAAGAATCTCTTTTTGGCCTGCCAAACCGCGAGCCCGCGATCCAAAAACTGCCTAAGTATGAAATGAGGGATCCGCATATGTTGTATAAAATCTCATTCCATACTTTATATAGAAACTATCCACAAGTTCGTGTGTGAATTTGTATATCGCGGAACTGTAGGTGCTATTTGTAGGACACGAAACAATAGATACTTAATTTTCAGCCCACCAGGCCACGAATCTATGATCAAATGCAATGTTCAACCAAGTAGCCCATAGGTCCTCCTGTCAATTTGTATACCGCAGAAATTTGGGTGCTATTTGTAGGACACAGAACAATAGAGACTATTTATTCAGCCCGCGAGGCCACCAACCCGCGATCAAAAAAGTGCCTAAGTATGGAATGACTCTTTTTTATATTTCTCGTTTGTGGAAATACTTTTATATCACTCGGTCGACCAGATTATGCAAACTTTCTCGTATAATTAAATTTTGCAATATAAATATTTAACAGTAATAATTTAGCGCAGGTCAAGTTCTAAATTTGTATATTGCGGAATTTTCAGTGCTATTTGTAGAGCGCGGAATAATAGATGCCCAATTTTTTGCCCACCATCTCGAGAACCCTCGATCCAAAAAAGTGGCTAATTATGGAATTAATATAGAATCGCTAAGGACAAAAAAAATGCAATGTTGAACCAACCAACCCATAAGTCTGCCTGTCAATTCGTATATCGCAGAAGTGTAGGTGTTATTTGTAGGACACGGAACAATAGAGGCTCAATTTTCATCTCGCCATGCCGAGAACCATCGGCCCTTCACGTGCCCTGGGTATATCTTCGCCCGACCGCTTTTCATACTTTGGTATTTCTTGGAATTGATTTCGCTACTTGTTTCCATATATGCAATAATTAAGCTTTAATGCTAGTATCCATCCTGCAGCAACTATTAAAACTGTCATTAATGTCCGAAAGTCCAGAGAATATTTCTCATTAGTACAAATTAAACTAAGATTTTCCCACAAACATGTTATCCTTTCCAAGTATTCATTTCAAAGGCCACGCAATATTTTTTTTTTTGCACCAACGGGTTGGTGCTTTTAAGAAATTTCTTATTCTTAATCTCTTTTCGTTGTCACTGCCACACTTGCACTTTTTTCTAATTGTGCAATTAGTGAGTTGTGATGGTCACAGCTCATTCTGCATGAACCCTGGAAATTTTCATTAATCAGTGAAATGTTGGAGGAGATATTCCATTGATATGCATTAAACCATAATTTGTGGAGGCTTATATTATCCCTCCCCGATTTTCATTTCAAACATCATCTTGACCAAACGGAAATTCTAAATAACTTCTGGTAGTAGTTCTCTCCACACACAGTAAACACATTGGGGCATAATGGCCAGAGGTTCCACTATTCTAGGGAAAATTCTTACTAATCATCTCCCTTCGCCCAAGAGAAAAAAAGGAGATGGTCTCTTGGTACACTGAGAGATATATTTCAAGCCAAAAATTTCCATCGCAAACCTGGTTGGTCAGAGAACCTTCCTAGTTGCAGTCATTGCTATCACAAAAGTTGATGCCATGAATTCTGAGACGGAAGAACATGATCTTATGGACGATGATATGACAATGGATGATGGCAATGCAGACAATATTCCCACTCCTGCACCCAAATTAGAATCAACCATAACAAATGAACCTTCCCAACTCAGTGATCGCATTCATGACAACACCAAAAGGAGTTTTAGAAAAGAAACTGACAGTGAACACAATAGCCACTTTGCACCATGAAAGTAGGAATTCCAGATTTCCAAATTAGTTTTTTCTGGGCATAAGAGTTTCAATGTAAATCAATGATATGTTAATGCTCCCAGAGATATATTTCAAGCCAAAAAAATATTGTTTAACATTTTTGGGCATCAGATCCAAAAATCTCGCTCTTGCCATGCATTTTCCTGCTAGTCATCTCCTTCTGCCCAGAATGGACTAATTTGGGCCGCTGCAATTGCATGTGCAAGCTGTGCTACTGAATTTTTTTGGACTATGCAGAGGCGATTTCAGCTAAGGTTTATTCCACTTTCCCTACAACCATTTTCGTCTTCTTTCTGAGGAAAAGCTTCTAAAAAATATCAATTTCAGCAGAGGATGATTCATCGACGAAAAAACTCCAAGGATATTTCATACTGCAGAACCCGTGCCTGTGTTTTTCACAGATACCTTCAATGTTTTGGCCCAAAGAACTGGGTCCAATTTCTAATCATAGATGTACGGTACTCGATGTTTTTCTTCTTTTTTATTTTAAATGGATTTGCTATTAAAAAAAAATTGCCTTGCACTCTTCATTGCTGCTTCTTTTTTGGGTTTAACACATGTTCTAATTGGCATGGTTCAGTGCTCTCATACTTCTTCGATCTTGTGTTTACTAATACCAATGTAAAATGTTACAGAAAAATCGTTATTCTTGTTTCTAGACATGCAATTTTTAAGTTGTAATGCTAACAACCCATAATGCAATAAGTTTAATAATTGAGTTAATATGTTGCATTGATGGTAGAATGTATCAAGAACACAGTTACACGCACATGTTCCAATAAAATCTAATCTTCCACAAAGCATTTGCTGACAATTAGTAGAAAAGGAAATTTAGCGGTTAAGTTGATATGTTACAGTCATGGAATAATGTATCAAGAACATAGCTGCAGGCATATGTTGCAATAAAATGTAATATTCAACAATGAATTTGCTGACAATTAGTATATCATGGTTTTACAATGATGGCACTTCTTTGAAACCAATTCACGCTTACGAAAACTGCCTTCTGCCTCTCTACTTTCCCTCTAGTTTCTCTTCCTGGTTACTTAATCATTTTTTTCCCGACAATGTGTTGCTTCGCAACTTCGCAGATTCACGTGTTTTCATTTCCAATGACTGCTTCCCCTTTCTTTAAATTGACCATCTATTGTTCCCTGTCCCACAACTGGCACCCAAAGTTCTACCATATACAAATTGACAGGCGGACTTGCGCGTTGGTCGGGTCAACATTGAAATTCTACTTTTCTGTGACCTCTAAACAGCATTTGGAGCTCCAATATATACAAATTGGCAGATATTCAAAATTGCAACCATTCTTAGATCACACGCTTTTCCATATTACGGTCCACCTATCATGCCCTTTTCTGTGCTGCACATTTTTTCACTGAAAACTTTTGAGAAATACAATTTAACCATCGGGTCCTCACATATTTAGTGGAACTATTGTCACCCCATTTTGAAGCTCGTTTATCCGCTTTCCATACTTCGTCATTTATTAGAATTTCTTTGGTGAATCGTCGATTTGGCGGGTTGAAGAAATATTCAGTTTGTAGTCGTTGTTTCTTGTATCTGCGCCCCTTTTCAATTAGCAGTTGGCAATTATATATAAGATCTTATTTCCATGTATGCAATTAGAAATTTCCCTATTCCATACTTAGCCACTTTGGAGGAATTCCGCAAATATACAAACTGGTCACTCAACTACCCCATCATGATCTCTTTTTTTTTACACATTTTGCACTCAAAAATTCCGAAACATGAAATTTCATCATGCAACACTCGGTTGTCCTGACTATCCCCATAACCCTTTTTTGAATCTCGTTCGACCACTTTTCAGAGCTTTCCATTCTTTCCTTTCTCTCCACCCTCTCTGTCACCTTCGCACTTGTCTATAATAAAAGAAAATAAAAAGTTATATATATATATATATATATATACATATCTTGTTTCTAAATATGGAATTACTGGCATTTAATTCTAACAAGTCATCATGCAGAAACCGTATATATTTTCTTTGATGGGAGAAAGGCTCGAGGACATCTCATATTCATGCACATTAAACCAAAATTTGCAGGCAGATTATATTATCCCTTGCAAGTGTTCATTTCAAAATCATGAAATCTCGTTCACACGAAGTGCCCTTCACACGTTTACGAAACCTCCATTCCTTAATTTCTCTTCACCGTACCCTCCACATTTGCATTTCTAAATATGAAATAAATAAATTTTAATGCTAACAGTTCATCATGCACCACCAATACAGGTTGTCATTAATCAATGAAAGGCTCAAGAAGCTTTCCCATTCACAAGCATTTAACCAAGATTTAGCAAAAAGTTACATTATTCACTCGAACAATTCATTTAAACCATCATCTACAGCAAAGCAACCTTCTCATAAACCTATGGAATCAGCTCGGCACCAATTCTGTGGAGATACATTGAACACCTTCGGGCGTGAGGACAGGAACTTCCACTGGTCCAGGGCATTTTCTTATTACTCAACCCCTACCATAGAGAACCAAGTAATTTGGACCTCCAGGATTGCTCATGCAGGTTGTGTCCCTAAGTTTTTTGACTGTAAGGACCTAGTCTCTTGGTGCGTTGATAAATTCATTGTAGAGAAAATAATTATTCCACTGCATGATGGATCTTCTATTTCTTTGTCACCTCAGGTCTTCCACTAGATGCTGAAATTGCCCAAGCCAACATTGACATTCAAAGGAGAAGATTGCAAACAGTTCCTAGCAAAGCATAATAACGGATTGGACCTCTTGCCTCATTTTTTGGAAAGGTCGAATCTAGTTCCTGAAGATATTACAAGTATGCAGGTTAGTTTATTTAGAAATCCATTTCGCGAAATTGCCTGGTTGTTTACAAGAATAACGAGACAGGAGTCCACAAGTATTGTTTCCCGCATGGCTCTTTATATTTTTTATTTCACAGTCAACGAACAAGCCCTTTTTGATTGGGGCAAGTTAATTTCCCATGACATCTCTTCCCAATTGTCAAGCTACAAAAGGGAAAAGAAATTTTAGATGTCATCCTATTTAGTTTTTGCAATAGCACATTCCTGTCAATTTCTGCAACTGTCTCTGTCCCAAAAAGTCAATTGTGAATTCCACCCAGTAACATTCTGGTACCAGGCCTTGTGGAAGCACAAGGCTTCCCACTATTTTTATGAGGTTTTTAATGGCTTCATGTCTGTTTTCAAAGTTTTGTTGTTAGGAGAAAATGCTCCCCGCATATCTAAACATGCAACTAGTTTTTTGGACAATAAGGGGACACTCCAACATTTGGATAATTACACTGTCATAAGAATTTTTGGCTCCACAAAACAACCTGCTCTCCTTCCATTTCACGTTACGGACAGAATTTTTATTGCAGAAGTAGCACATCAATACAGCTACTAGTTCCATCTGTTCCAAAGGAAGAAAAAAAAAATTCATTCCTCTGCCTTGGAAAATAGGGGAGTTCGTCTTGAAAAATGTCAACAAAATTGACGATTTCATAGCACATTTTAGCATCTCCAACCTCAGATATGTTGAATACATAAGAGGATTCGACCCCTATGATATTTTTAGACAACATTTACAATCACTTGGCCTCGGCAATTGTTCTGTAAATAAACACCTACCCAAAAACAGAGACAGTGACGGTCCTGCCTCTGATACCGGCGACGTAGAGACAGTGCAAAGATGCACTAAATTGTACACGCAATAGGGGAAAGGCCCCAGTGACAAGAGTGTTCAATCCATAAATACCACTCTAAAAAGTACAACATCCTGGAGCATTGCTCCAATGGCCCATCACAGCAACAAAGAAACCCAGATTTCTTCAAACAAAGGAGGATATAATGACCCTCCTCACTCTAAAATTGATAGTTCTCATAAGCTTCCAGTAGAGAAGAAGCTGAAAAAAAATGTGGGTCAGTAAGAAGAGCCGGAAATTCATAGTCAGAACATGGAAGTTGACACTGATCTGAATTCCATGTTCCCCTTCCTTGATCAGGCCCAAGACGACATCCACCATTGCCATCCAATGGACATATCCGTTACCCAAAATATTGACGAAGATGAATCCTTTGTGTTCCAGAGCATTGTTTTTGATATCCGAAACAAAAGATTGATATTTGAGAAAAAAAAATGTTAAAAATATCAAAGGCAAATCTCATTCATAGGTTGACGTTGCCAACATGAGGTCGTCCCAAATCTGTCAACTTCACACCGCGATTGGAGAAGCACTTCATGATTCCATTGGACGCATTGAGACCCAGAATGACAAACTGAAGGACCGAGTCAAGGAATTGGAAGACACTTTCATTCCTATGCCATTCCTTGTAGATCCTTTGGCAATAGCCATGCTTGGCACCCCTACACCCAATGTAAAATAATCCTCCGCCCTGCTCGCATCCTGTAAAGGACATGTGGAGAACAATATCAAAAAAAGAATGGAACCGGTTACCCAGGCGTGGAAAAGATCACAAACCATCACATCCTTTGGAACCAGGGCACATAGCTTGCTCGGGCTTTTTCAAGCCAAATTAAAAGATGAAGAAAAATTATTTTTAAAAACGGTCATCCCTTTTGGCAAGATTGTCAACAATATGACAGAAACAAAAAGAAGAGAAGAAGATATTCCATCCAAAAACCTGATCGGCCAATTGAATGCATGTTGGAAACAAAAAGTAAAGAACCTACATCTCATTGTCCAGTTATGTGAACAAGTCATAGCGAAGAAAGATAAATTATTCACAAAGTTGTCAAATATAGACTTACAGGGAAAACCAACGACTTCCAATTCCCCCTATTAATCGCAAACTCCTTGCCCTTAACCAAGCAAGAGTTCGATAAACATGTTTCTATGTTGAATACCTTGTCTCTAGAAAAAATTTACAACATCCTTCAATTTGATCAAGCTCACATCCATGACTGGCTAGTCAAATATGCAGTACAGAATGAGGAAATTCATCAGTCTCTCTCTAATCTTTCTATTGACTTCCAGGAATTACAAAAAGGAAGTTTTCAACATCAAAATCCGGAATGAGATCAATGTCACCCCAATGAGAAGCTACATTGAAGAATGGTTCAAAAGGCAATTGAAACAAGCCGCCAACGAAAGACAAATGGCAGTTCTTGGCATTCCAACAGTCGTGGAGAACATCCTTGAAACCACAGTCATTGCCGACATCAATGAAACGACAACCGCAAGAAAATATCCAAATCTCTCATATGTACCCTCACTGTAAGTTTATTCATCGCATATTTCTTTGTTTCTCAGCCCAGTTATTCCACTTTCTTAAATACATATGTATAGGCAAACACTTATACCTTTCCATTTATTTTATTTTGCAGCTATTGCACTCTATCTTCTTTCCACAATCCCGTTTCTTGTACATATTTCTCTAATGGTCTGTGGGAGCCCCAATCCCAATCTACATGACAAACACATTGAAATTCCAGTTTATATGTAATAGATTTTAATTTTTTGGTATATTTCAAAATTTGTAGTAGTATGTAACAAACTTTCATTTTTTGACATACTTGAAATAAAAAAATGCAATTAAATTTTTATATGTTATAGACTCTATTCTTATCTTTCAGCATTCTATATAACAAATGCATTTGTTTTTTAATATGTTAGACTTTTATTCTTATCCTTCAGCAGTCTGTATGGCAAATGCATCTACTCTTTTATATGTTACACACTTTTCTTTTTTTATATATTTCAAAATAAATGGTGTTCAACAATGCAAGCGTCATTTACATATACCCCATGTTCACAAATGCATTTAAGTTTTTATATTACTTATCTCCTATTAATTTTATGTCATCGTATATTTTTATCTTTCACCAGTCCATATGGAAAATGCATTTAAATTTATGAATTTAATCTTGCACTGTCAACAAATGTTTTACTTTGTTATATACTTTCAAAAAAATTAGGTTTGCTATATACTTTCAAAAATTAGATGTTGCTATGCGTGTCACTCGTCATTTACTTTTACAGACATGTGGCAAGCAACAAGCAGTACAAGTGGTATCAATGCATAAAATGACACGTGGCACTGTGCGCCACACCAGGCAAAAGATGTTAGGTTGCTACATGACTCTGGGAGAATGTCACCCCAGGATTTTTCCTTCCAGAAAAAAACACACTTCCCCCGAAGCATGGATCCCCAAAGAGTGGGAGTATTAAATTCTTGAATTAGTTAATGATAATATTATATTAATATCGGGTCAACAAGTAATTAGCGAGAAAGTCACTTTGTGAGAAATTTGTTCCATCGCTAAATATGGCCAGGGGAGTTCTAAAATTGGTAGGTTGGTAAAACTTTAGCAGGGATGCTAAAGTGCCAGGGTCTCATATATGGCAGAGTAGAAACTGATCAATGACTCACATTCATTTCAGAAAGAGAAGGCGCCTGAGCGTTAATCTCCTAGAGAAATTCTGGCATTGAAACCATTTAGTTTTTGAAAGTATTATCATTCTAATTATACTGTGTTTTGCATAATCCTTCTTTCTTTTATTTTCTTAATAAGATTTTGTAATTTTTCCTAGTACCAATAGTACAATAGATAGTTACTAAATAGCACAGATATCCCCATCGCGTGTAACTTCATATATTGTTGGAGCCTGACTTGCCATGTTTGAAATTTTCGTTCCTACCTTGTAGGTTTTATTTCTTTAATGTATTTATGAAATTCATTTATAATGATCTCTATATACTTCCAACTGACATTCATCTCAATATTTAGAGTTAAGTACAATTTTCATAGTCACTTCTTTAAGTTTTCCCATGGACAAAGTAAGAAACATCCATTTCATTCTATTAAATAGATCATTTGGCTTGTCTGTCTCTATATGTGTTAGGATAAATAAAGTTGTATGTGGTGTCAAAGAAAGAAATATAAAAAAAAAAAAAATGTGTCCAGTGTCGAAGATTCTTTGATCTTCTTGTGTGACCTCTGTGTTTGCTAGTTTTTTCTATATATTAACACACACCTAACATGATTGTTTATTTTCACGGGTTTTCATCTCTTTGAAGTTAATTTAAACGTGTGAAAAGAATGTGTCGAGACAAAGGAAGATGCCCTTTCCTGAAACTTTTGTCTATCAGAAGCAAGCCCACTTTGCAGAGGTTGATCTGCAATTTCTCTCTAGGAAGAGAGCATCTTTGTAACATGCCTATCCAAATGAAATATTTGTAAGATGCCTATGACAATTCAGTATAGTACCAACTGGTATATTTGTAACATGTCTATCCAGATTATATTTTTTTGGCAATGATAAAAAATTTTGAAGGTTTCTACTTTTGCGGATATTCTTGCAGATGTATTTACAAGTCTGTTGAACCTTGAATCTGTTAGGACCAAAATGACAACCTAATGAGGATGTCAATCCTACTACATTTTTATATATGTGGTACTCCTCTTTAATTTTTTCCTGGGGCGTATACAGTTCAAATGTGGGACTTAGAGAATTTTCGTTGTAATGACTTAATGCAATACAAAACAATAGAAAATGTTTGTTTTGTTTTTTGAAACAAAGGTTCCTGGAAAATGGGACCAGGAATCACACACATTAAAAATTCAAATTAAATAAACACAATTTCCTGACATCCAGCATAGTTCAAGATAAAAAATTCTGACCACATAAAAATAAAAGAAGATGACCGACATCCATAAAGAGAACTGACTTTGCATTCTGAAAACAGGGTTACAAGACACCATCAAGATTGTTCCCGAAGTAGTTTTCTTTGAAATTTATCAAAAAATAATAATATCTATTACATATTCCTTGAAATTTAAATGTGTTTTTCATATAGATTGGGATTGGGGCTCCCATGGACCATAAAATAAATAAGTACAAGAAATAGGACTGTAGAAAGAAGAAGTGGGCGATGACCGAGAGAAAAACCTGAAAAGAAGAAAATGGAAGTTACCAGTCTTTGGTTAGACATTTCTATTTAAAGAAGTGGAATAACTGGATTGATAAATAAATCAGGATGTGATCAGTATAGACTTACTATGATGGTATCTCTCTCCCCCTTTTCTATTTGCTTACTGGTGCCTTTTTATTTCTCTCATCGAAAGTTACTGGAATCGTTCCAACTGCTTGTTGCCCTTTGTCAGTGAGCTTGTCGATTGCCCTTTGGATACATTCTTCAATGTAGCTTCTCATGGGGGCCACGTTGATCTCATGCCAGATTTTATGTTGAAAATATCTCTTTCTAATTCCCTTAGATTGATATAAAGATTACGTAGAGTCTGTTCAATTTCTTCATTTTGTACTGAATAGTCCACTAGCCAGTTGTCCACGTCATCTTCACCATATTCAAGGATGTCATAAAAAAATTCTAAATACAGCCCCTTAAAAATATCAACTTGTTCATCGAAGGCTTTCTTGGTTAAGGACAAGGATTTGACGATTAAGTTGGGGTCTTGGACCTCATTGGTACTTTCGGCTAAATCTATTTCCGTCATCTTTTTGAATAATTATTCTTTCTTTGATATGGCTTGTTCACATGATAGGACAATGAGATGTAGGTTCTTAACTTTCTCTTTCCAGCATGAATTTAATTGTTTGATCTAGTTTGGGGAGGGGAGATATTCTTATCTTCTTCTCATTTCTATCATGTTGGTGACATTGATGCTAAAAGGGAGGAACGTGTCTAGATAGAAACCTTCTTCATTTTTTAAATCTGCCTACAAATGTTCATGCAATGCATGTGCCCTCATTCCAAAGGATACCATATTTTTTTATGTTTCCCGGGATTGAGTAATTAGCTCCATTATTTTCTTGATATTCTTCTCCACATAGCCTCTACACAATGTGAGGAGATTGGAGGATCCTTTTAACTTGGCTGCAGGGGTGGTAGGAACAGTTATTTCTAAAGGAATGGAAAGAAATGGGATAGGAATCAAAGCTTCCTCCAATTCCTTGATTCGGTCCTTCAGTCTGGAATTCTTTGCCTCAATGCCTCAAATGGAATCATCAAGAGCATCTATGGTTGCTCGATGAAGTCAAGAGATTTGGGATGACTGCATGTTCCTAAGGTTAATCTCTAAACAAGATTTCCCTTTCTCATTTCTTACATCTCTCTTTTCAATAATTAAATTTTTAGATTCAATGTCAAAAACAATGCTCTGGAATACGAAGGATTCATCTTCATCAAAAATATCGGCCTCAGCTATTTCCATTAGGGGATTATGGTGGATCGCGTCCCCAAGATGATCAACTTTGCAGAATACATTATCTAGTTCAGTATCAATTTCCATGTCTTCACTTTCATTTTTGGGCTCTTCCACTTGTTCCACAACTTTTTTTCTCTTCTTCCTCACAGGAAGCTTGTGAGAACTATAAATTTTACCCCGAGGAGGGTTCTTATATCCTCCTCCGTTTGAAGAATTGTGGGTTTCTTTCTTACTGGAGTGGGTCGTTGGAGTGATTCTCTTGGATGTCGTACTCTTTGGAGTGGAATCTAGCGATTGGACACTCTTCTCATTGGGGTCTTTTTCCTATTGTTTGTACAATTCATTGGTGCTTTGCAATGTCTCTAGGTCGCTAGCGTCAGGAGCAGGAGTATTTTCATCATTGTCTCTATCTTCATTCAAGAGTTTATGAATAAAATAATTGTTGAAGCCAACTGCTAGTAAATGTTCTACAAAAATCCCATTAGGGTTGAACCCTCTTATCCTTTTGACATATCTTAGGTTCAAGTTATTTAAATGTCCTGCAAATTCGTCAAAATTATTGACGTTCCTAAACACAAAGTCCTCGACTTTCCAAGGAGGAGGAATGAACTGTTTTTTTTCTCTTCTCATGGAAAAAATGAAACCAGTAGTTGTATTGCCTTGTTATTTCTGTAACAAACAATATGTCCATAATGTGACCTAGAAGGAAAGTGGGATTTTCCTTGGAGCCAAAAATCATCATAACACGGTAATTCACCATTTGTTCAAGTGTCCCCTTCCTGTCCAAAAACTTGGTTTCCTGGTCAAACATCCGGGGAGCATCCTTTCCTAACAATAAATCTTTGAAAACTGATACCTAGTACCAGAAGGTTATTGGGTCGAATTTACAGTTTACCTTCTTGGACACAGACAGTTTTGGAAACGGACATCAATGCATTATCGCAAAAACCAAGTAGGATGACATATAAAATTTCTTCTCTTGTTTGAATCGTGACAATTGGGAACAGATTTCAATGGAAATTAGCTTCCCCCAATAAAAAATGGCTTGCTCCTTGACCATGAAATAAAAAATATAAAGAATCATGTGGGAAATGCTTGTTGTGGATTCTCGCCCCGTTATTCTTGTAAACAGCCAGGCAATTTCTCAGAATGGATTTCTAAATGAACTAACCTGCAACCTTGTGATATATTCAGGAACTGTCGTTGGGTCTTCCAGGAATTCAGGCAAGAGGTCCAATAATACATCATAATATATATCAATGAAACTCAAATATGTACCATCCATGTACCCCAACAAACCAACCTCAACTTCCATTCACTACAATAAATACTAAGCATTCAATATGTACTAGATGTGTACCTCAATAGATAAATGACATCTCTAGCTAGTATCATCATGATATATCTCATAACCAAAGTATCATAACTTCACTATCACAACCAATATCGTTCTTCAGCAGAAAATGCCTCAATCCATACTCAAGGGTTAATACCATGCATCCAAGATAGTCTTTTAACACTCAACCATATCTCATAATCATACATACATCAATTATGTATGCCAACATGTAATCATGAAACCTACAACAAACCATGTCAGACCCTTAAACAAACAATGCCAGATCCTACAACATAAGTTATACCATCACATCCAGTCGCAAGCCATGTGCATAGGCCTTTTCCCAAGGATTTTACCACATATACACAACCTACTTCACAGACAGTTCGCGTATGTATACGATCTATTCATAGGTCAGCATGTGTATGTACGCGATTGTTACCACTATAACCCGCATATGCTTCTGAAGATGACACACTTAAGCTTCCCTTAAGGCTTCCATTCTGCTCTTATTGTTCAGTCTTCTTCACCCAATTCTAAAGGTGTATGTGCTTCTTAGAACTTGAGCTCTGATCTTCCATATTTTCAAAAATTCCATCCTTCCTAATTGCATGCCTTCTTCTAGTCATGATATATGAAGTCCTCATCATGGAATTTCTTCTTGTGTTCAAGAAATCCTGGGATTTGTGGCCAAATCCACTACAACTGTAGCATCTCATGATGTGACACTGAACAACAATGTTTCCTACTTGATTACATCTCCAACACCTTAGGGTTTTATGAAATATTTCATTATCTCTTCTTGCATAAAATCTGCATTCCAAAGATTTGTGACCATATCCATTATATGAGTAACATTGACCATGAAAAACATTTTCATACCTAATTTGCTTTGGTGTTCATCTTGAAGGTGTCTTTCTTTGAGGTGTAAATATGGCTTCTTGATGTCTTCCTTGCTTTGTTCTTTTGAAACTTTCCTTGCCTTGTGTAGATGGTTGAATTGCAACATTGTTTCCATCCTTTGAGAGTAAAGGACTTATCTCATGCTTCTTTGAGGTTCTAGCTTCAACATGTGTAGCTTCTTTCTTGTATCCAAGACCTGATTTATCATTTGGTGATCTTTGACTATCCAAGATATCATTTAAGATTGTTGAGTTATTCAAGAATTTGTTTGACTTCTCAGCTTTCTTTCTAAGATCAACAACTTCAGCTTCCAACTTATAAAATGACTCTTCCTTTTCAATTATTTGATTCCTTAATAGTTCCTCTACCCTTTTGGCTTCTTCAATTTGGGTCTTGAGATGGACAATAACTTCAAGACTTTTTCTACTCTCATCATCTACTATCTTATTTTCTTCTATTTCATTCTTTATCCTTTTGATCTCTTCTTCTTTTTCTTCTAATTGAGTTTGTTTACTTTCTTCTTTTTCTTCTAATTGAGTTTTTTTACTTTCTTCTTTTTCTTTGAGAATTTCCTTTAATTTCAAAATATGACTTTGATTCCTTTTAAGAAAAGTTTTGGTGTTGTCGGAAAGATAGCTATAGTATATATAGTAATGGTCATATTTGTATTCATATAGACCCCACTCAATTTTTTTTTTAAGATCTGATAGTTCTTCTTCTACTACTTCCATGTGATAACTATCATTTGATTCTATGCAAACTATCTCTAGATTTTCTTCTTCACTTGTAGAGAAATATTCAACATCATCACATTTTGAAATATTGCAATCGGGGGTTTTTGGAGATTCTTTACCTTCATTGATCTTGATGGAATTGTCTTCAAGATCTTCCTTTTTTCCAACATCATCACATTTAGGATCATTCCAAATAGAGGATTTTGGAGATTCTTTACCTTCATTGTTCTTGATGGAGTTGTCTTTGGCCTCTTACTTCTTTCTTTGGTATGTCTCCTCTAGCTTTAGCCATGTATCCTTGGCGGAAGTGCATTGTCCCATGCTCTCTTTGATAGAACTTGAGAGTCCTCTAAGAATGGTCTTGAGAGACAAGTCATCATTCTTCTTTCCTTCCTTTTGAGTTGCAAACTTTGACTTGTTATTCAAAGGAACTGATCCACCAATGGTTGCTTTCCAAATACCCACTCCCATTTCCTTCAAATGCACTCTCATTTCTATTCTCCATGTAGAATAATTTTCCTCATCAAGGATTGGAACTTCATCATCCATTTGTGTGTCTATGGATCTCCTTCAAGCTTGTTAAGGCTTATAGTGAAGGCCCACTATGATACTAATTGTTGGACACACCGACCACACTTAGAGGGGGGGGTTGAATCAGTGTGGGACTATTTTGCAAAACTTCCCCTTCACAAGACTCCTTAGTTAGCAATCACCATTTACTCATTACTTATTGTTGTCATTTATAACCAGTTAAATGTGAACATCCATCAACAACATATTTCATCAATAAGTCATCACCACAAGGGACACAAAGAATACAATATGTCTGTACAATTTTCTTTTTATTACTGACTACAATCCTTGGGTTATCAGCGACAATTGAATAGAGTAAAACTCTACAAGAGCACCATCTCTATAATGCAAGACTCAACTTACACAACTCAGCACCAACTAAGAAGAGGAATCAATCCTCAATAGATACCAATCTATCAATAGGTACGCAACCTTTCAGTAGTACAGAATGTGTATGTATGTGCCCTACTAGTAGTACAGCTCGTGTATGTACGTGGTCTGTCTATACTACAGTCTGTGTATCACTTCTGAGTTACTTAGGGTTTTTCTCTTCAATACAAACGCAGATCCTTTGCAACCTTCAGTCACATTCACTTATGTCTTTCACTGTCCAATCTAAACCATAACCAATCACATCACATCGAAGCTCTCCAACTACTTACTCATGCTCCTCAACCATACAATATGAATGTTATTCAATCATGTATAAGCAACTAGTATACTATGGCAATCATATCAGTACAGAACCATAAGAGTGTTGCTCACTCCATCAACCAATACAAATCAAATCACTACATCCATACCAATAATTCTTTAAGCATTCATCATACAATATGCAATGGTATCCATCAAGACAACTATGTAATCATACCAGAGTTTCTATGGAATATTTGAGCCCATAGAGCACAGATATGGAACTTTCTTCAACCTTCAAAAACCTGATCATCAACTCACATCCAAGTCTTCATGACTTCTTCACTATATGTGCTTTGTCCTCCTTCATCCTGCATATGTACAAACTCTGTCTCACTGTAGCCTGTGTATGTACGCTCTCTGGCCCACTGTTGTGAAATATCCTTGATCCCGTTGATCAAGATATTTTCTACTGATATAATGTTTTGTCTTGCAAATCTGATACACTAGGGGTTTCTGGATGTGTTTCAGTTGTGTGTTGGAGATATTTAGGGTTATTGCATGTGCATGTTGGTTATTTATGGTTTAAATAGTATATAAAGGATGGACTGCTATGAAATATCCTTGATCCCGCTGATCAAGATATTTGCTACTGATCTAATGTTCTGTCTTGCAGATCTAATACACTAGGGGTTTCTGGATGTGTTTCAGTTGTGTGTTGGAGATATTTAGGGTTATTGCATGTGCATGTTGGTTATTTATGGTTTAAATAGTATATAAAGGATGCATGCGGAAGTAAAGAACATCAAATGCCCAATCACATGTATTATGTGACTCAAGCACGGAAATGCAATAACACACTGGAAATATAGAGTTTAATTGTCAGATAGATCTCATGGATCATCACTGGAATACAATAAAATAGCATAAAAATACCCTTGATCAGAAGATGAATTCATATATGATGCATGCATGGATAGATCGGAAGAAATATGTGTTGTCGGAGAAATACGGTAACCGCTACTAGCTAGAAAACTCGTCGGGGAAGATAGAGCGTCAGAATGCACCAAAAACTGCTCCAATAGAAGTGCCCTAGCCTCTAGACTAGAATGGATGAGTGTCGAATGTCAGATCTGGCCTCTGAGGTATTGGATATGGACCCCTGGGGGGGTTTCACACCTCCTGGACACTGCATGCACCCCAAATGATTAGACCAATGAAATCTGTTGCTATAGGGCTCAAAACGATCATCTTTCCAAATGCAGAATTGGGTTGTAAGGGTTTACCTGGATCTGGCTTGATGCTTCATCTGCAACCCCAAATGTACTATTAGAAGAATTGCACCCTAAATGGCTGGATGAGTCGATATTCAAGATTCCACCGTCAAGATCTGATGATAACTGGCTCAATGGAAGTGCCATGGCTGGATCTCAACTGGGTCGAAAGGAAACTACAATCTGAGCTCAAACCTCATGCAGCTCCACAAATGAAAGTGTCCTCGTAACTTCCCCTGGCTCTAGAATCCTCATGTGTATGTGTATGACCGATTGTCTCAGAACTACCCATGAATGGTGGCCCCTATGACACTCGGATATCCTCCAACAATGTAACTGAGGAACATATCTGACTCTCTGTCGAGATAGATATAATGTATCTTTGACCAGTCTCCCAAAGGAGCTCATCTAATCTGGACTCTGATTCTTGAAGGGTTGTCTGTGTGTCTTCCAAGAATCCTCGTGTGCTCACCAACTCATGAGTGTGTCAGTCCACCTCAAGCTCCTGCTCCCTCAGTGCCCTGTGATACATCTCGCCAATCTCCAATAAGTAATCTCTATCCATCAATAATTGTTGGTATTCAGCCCTCATCACAGTCACTCTCTCCATGAGTGTATGGAAGTCATCAATGGCAAGTCCCCTATCTTAACTACCATGTTCCATGGAGGCCCTCCAAAAATAACCTGCCACTAATGTCTGTGTATCATCAATGCATCGAGTTGTTGCCATGATCATGTCCTCACTGACTCTCAATTGTCTCGTCAAGTGTTGTGACTTCTAATCATAGTCCCACTGAGGTTCTACCTCATGCCCCTCACTAATAGTGTCAACAATTGAATCCCCAACAACACACTCCTTAAAAGATAAGGCATTGAACGACCCATTGTCCACTATGCTACTGAGTCCTCTTGTTTGTCACTACACACCATCACCAACTGCTACCCCCATCTGAATCGCACTATATCCTATATGGGCAGTTATATCCTCCTGTGCGCTCACCCTACTAATATCACCTACACCTGGATCCCATACAGATGTGTCCAAACACGTGCTATGGTCATCCCAACCAATAAGGAGTGCATCCCCATCATTGTAGATCGATCATGGGAGTAAGTGTCCCAAAAATTTGCCAGTCTCCAAAACCTGGTCCATCAATGGAATATCCAAGAGTGGTGACTCACTCTTCTCATACTGATAGGTATTTGTAAGGTCAACTATCTCCAATTCATACCTCTCCTCCTGGGTCTGCAGATCCATATGTTCTTTGTGTACAATCCCCACACAAGGCTCCTCTACCATATCAGGAATGCCACTGATATCCTCATGTGTCGTGGCTAGCATAGGTGATTGAGAAGATGAAAAATGTGGCTCTCTCCTCATAGGAAACTCATCATTATCCATACATGACTTCCTGGAAGCCATGTCTACACTCATAGGTAGGTCATCCAACCTCCTAATCTCATCATGTCTAAGTGCCAACACATATGAATCCTCACAAGTGTCACCACTATGCTGAAGTATTGAATCCTCAACATTGCTTGACAGGGAAGATGAAGGACATGCGCTATCATCCTGTCCATCCAAATGTCCCTAAAATGTGCAAGAGTCACTAGCCTCCATCTCGGTCATCTGGTTGAGCTTGTAGTACATGTCTAGCTTTTGTACCCCAACTCTGGCAGTGCATTTGGACAATCCATCAAAAGAAGATATGGTGAGTTTACCAACTTTGTGGATGAAATCTATGTTATTCCCATGTTGTTGTTGTTGTCCTCGTCTCTAAGGTTCTCTAGGATGGATCATGCCCCTAAGTCCATAGTACTTGACCAATGTCATGTCATGATGGAATTCAAGGCCCAATGCTGCATACTCCCTCTTGTACTCTACAATGCCTTCCGCCTGAGTGGGAAACCTATGTGCTAACTGTTGTTGTGTTGGTGGTGGTGGTGCCCTCTGAAAAATAGGGAACCATGGTCTAGGAATCCTACTTAAATATGTGTATGTGTGAGTAGGTGTCTAGGGTCTACTTCCTGGCCCCGAGTTCCCCTATGTTTCATATGGGGTTGGTGTGCCCGGGGTGTCCACTATAGCTTATCTATCAGCCAATTGTGCCAAAGACTGTGTCATGGTATGCTGATTGACTACCAAATTGTTGAGTACATGCATGAAGGTTGCATCTGGGTCCATGGGTGTCATACCAGTGCCCTCTTGCCTCTCATATCTGTCACCCCACATCCTCTCTGCCTTCTGGGCCACCCACTGAAATCATCGACTTTAGTCACAGGCTGGCAGGACTAAAGCTCTAATACCACTGAAATATCCATGATCCTGTTGATCAAGATATTTGTTACTAATCTAATGTTTCGTCTTGCAGATCTGATACATTGGGGCATTTCAGTTGTGTGTTGGAGATCTTTAGGGTTATTGCGTGTGCATGTTGGTTATTTATGGTTTAAAAAGTATATAAAGGATGCATCCAGAAGTAAAGAACATCAAATGCTCAATAACATGTATTATGCGACTCAAGCATGGAAATACAATAACACACTGGAAATATAGAGTTTAATCGTCAGCTAGATCTCATGGATCATCACTAGAATACAATCAAATAGCATAAACATACCTGTGATTAGAATATGAATGCAGATCTGATGCATGCACAGATATATCGGCAGAAATATGCGTTGCCAGAGAAATACAGTAACTGATACCAGCTGGAAAACTCGTCCAGGAAGATAGACCATTGGAATGCACCAGAAAATGCTCCAATAGAAGCACCCTAGCCTCTAGACTGGAATGGATGAGTCTCGGATGTCAAATCTGGCCTCTGTGGTACTGGATTTGGACCCCTGGGGGGTTTGTGCACCTCCTGGGACACTAGATGTGCCCCAAATGATTCCACCAATGGAATCTTCTATTATAGGGCTTAAAATGATTGTCTCGCCAAATTTCGAATTGGGTTAAAAGGGTTTACCTGAATCTGTCCTGATGCTACGTTTGCAACCCCAAATGTACTACTGAAAGAACTATGCCCTAAATGGTTGGATGATGTGATCTGCAAGATTCCACCATCAGAATCTAATGATAATTGTCTCAATGGAAGCGTCATGGATGGATCTCAACTGGATCGGAAGGAAATTGCAATCTAAGCTCAAACCTCATGTAGCTCCATAAACCCTTAATCTAACTTGTGCCCTCATTGGCTGAGTTGCGAACACTCTACTAGATACTCCTGAATAGCTTGGTGAAATACCTGGATGGTATCTCTGATGGGCTAGGGTGTGTCTCTCAACAACAAAACCGATCAATGGTGGCAGTTTCCTCTAGAAATCCAAAAACAGTAAGGTCGACTCTCTTCCTCCTCTGGGAACTCTCAACATCAAATCATAACAATGCATAATGAATTGCATTGCTTTGCCCTTCCTTTGTAGCTTCCAAAAACCCTAATTCGTTGTTGACCCTTTCCCTCCAAGTGACTTTCACTTTATTTTATTATTCCTTGATTAAATCACTTAATTAATTAATTAATTAACCATTTTACCTCTAAAAAGTGCTTTATCCATCCTGATGGATTCTCCGACCACTGAAAGTCACTTATCATCATATTATCATGTAATTCTCTTCCTCTCGATTCCAGTGATCTATTACACTAAGAGGTTTCTCCAAGTTATATGCCAATTATGACCTTCTTAGTGAATTTAATTAAGATATGACCCATCATAACTCAAAATTACAGAAATATCTCTCGAACTCTCTGTTACCCCTATCTGGCTACTCTGGTAGGCATAACACTCTGTAATGTTATAATGTCCCAAAATGGGGACATTACAGGCTCGCATACTCCTTTAGAAACTAGGGTTTCTGAACTTCCGAAACTTTCGTTGTCAATACATCAGACTTACGAAAACTTTGATGTGTCCATGAGATCCTCCAGACTCTCTCTCTCTCAGAATAGATCTTCAATTCATGCTCAAGAGATCTATTTCACAAGAGACCCTTGCCTCTTATTTATACTCTCCAAGTAGCTTCCTTAGAAGCATCTTCTCAGTCACTTTTCCCACATAATCACTTATGTTCAACTTTTCCCAATTTTCCACTTGTCCATGTATCCAATAGCCACTTGACCACTTAACCCTTTTTCCTCATTTTAGGGTTAACCTTCTCATAACTACTTTTCATAAATAGAAAGTTCTCCATTTATTTGATTATTTAAATAATCCTTCTTGACTTTGTCACTTTACTTTATTATTTAAATAATCACTTAACTTTATTTAAATAATATCTTCTTTGTAATCATTTTGACTTCTTTGACCTTTTGGGGCTTCAAGCCATCATATGAGGGTCCTCCAACTTTGTAAGGCCATAACTCTCAAACCGTGAGGAGTTATGTGGCATTCTGCACACCACCAGAAATGTCATGACAAGAACTATCCAAATAGGATAGTTTTACTGACATATTCATTGATATTCATCTCATTATTCCACAGTTAATCATGGGTTCTCTAACCATACTTCTAGGATAACTCAACTGCAAAGTGTCTTCCCATGAGGACTTTCACCATAAGGGGACCACTTTGGAGTTCATCCATTTTTACTCCTTATCAACCATGATAATACAGTAATGAGTCATCTTTACATCAATCCAACTTGGGTCCATATATCAATGACAACTCATTGATCCATATTCATCTATCATCTATCAATGACAACTCATTAATCCATCTTCATCTATGCATCATCTATCAATGACAACTCATTGATCCATCTTGCATCCATGCATGACATCATATGCCTATGATTTCACTTGACATAAATCCATTCACATCAAGGACAATACATACTTCATAAATATATTATGAAAAGAGATTGTTCATTTGACATCAATCAACATCAATCATTTGACATCAAACTTTTGACCTTTGACATCAATTAATCATCCTTTGGCATCAATCAATTCCTTGACATCAATCATCAATCAATCAATCATCCTTTGGCATCAATGACAACATGATTCAACAAAAGCATGAGTGGAAATGTGAACCCATGAGTCCGCCAACCCGCGCACTTAGACATTTTTCATAAAAATGACCAAGTAACCAGAAAGGGAAAGGGAAAAAGAAAGGGGAATTCGGTTAAGTATAGAAGAGGGAAAAGAAGGGGATAAAAGAGAGTGGGAAAATAGAAAAGGAGAGGGAAATTTTCGGAAGAAGGAATTGGTCTCAAACAATCCCCATTGTTGCAAAATCATCATTTTCTAGTCCAATATTTTATCCACATACTCCTTCTCTACTGTGCTTGTATCATTAAAAAGGGTGTGAGCAAATGAAAATATAAACTATAACTTGATTTTTGGCTATAACTATGTATAGTTGATTTACAGGTGTTATTGATGTTTGGATTTTGTAGATAACAGTGGGTTAGGATAAGTTTACATTCTTACTATGATAAGGCCTTAAAAAAAGTTAGAATAAGTAACAATTTTTTCCAATTCAATTCTCACACAAAAAAAAATCTTTGATACCATAATATTCATGTTTGTTGATTCGATAATAGGGAGGTCGATTTCGTAGATTGTACTATTGGTCATTTCAGGGGACTGGGGTGCGTCATCTAATGCTTTGATGAAGATTTTTTTGCATTGCAACCTATGGGAGTAATTGTGTTTTTGATACATTGTTTAATGCCTTGAAATATTATTTTAAGTATTAAACTTCTTCTTGCAGCAGATTATTCATTGAATGGTTTGTTGTTTCCCTCTATTTTAACCTCTATTATTTCACTTGTCTGTTATTACTCTGCTACCCACCAAGGAGAACCCTTGTCCATATCATCTTGCTAATTTGACCATGCTTTTGTCTTGGTGAAGCAACCCTCTAACTCACCAAAAAATTCAAAAGAACGACCATTCCAAATTTTCGGTGGCCTGGATTTACCCTTTACAACTCAGGTATAGACTTTAGGAGCAACATTAACTATGAAGTCAATTAGACAGCTCTATAGGCTCTTCAATCAAAGAATAGAGAAAGTGAGTCATAGTTATACTTTATAGGATGTTTTTGCATAAGAGAAGCATCGAAAATCTACATAGAAATCAATGGAGGGTTGTTGAAATAAAGTTATTATACTGTCAACTTGACCGTAAGTATAACAACTATGAACTTGAATTTTAATATTGTAGTGGATTTCATAGCCCCATTTGAATTCAGCTAGCATATATCATTTTTTTCAAAATATTTGCGAAGAAGAAATTTGGTAATTTCATTAATAAAGTAAAAGTGCTCAAATAGAGGCGAGGGGATGGACAACCAATAATATCTTTCCTTTTCGAGTAAAGGAATCAAGGAAGCGAGAGGGAAATAAGAGATCTTTCGCTTAGCAAGGTTGAGATGAGAACCAAACTTCTTGGGCAAGGCCCCAACTCCTGCATCGTGAATTAGTGTTGCTATGTTCTATCTACATTGCGAATGGAATTGAATGTTGGTTTGAAACTGTGTGAAACTGATTTATGTTTCCATAGAAGCCTCATGTGATCAACACAATGCATTGTCATATAATTTTCCAATGCTTAATATTTTATCAAATTTCTTGAGTCAATACAATATTTAAGAATTACGGGAATATTGAACCATGCAAATGATAGGAGGTGTTAAATCCAGCAAAGAAGCACCAACCAAGATTCCAAGGCAATTTTTTAATAGTAAATATATAAGAAAAATAGTGGGTAATATATATTTATCCATAGACATTGGGATGAGTTATTTGCATCGAAGCATTGAACATACTTGTCATAAATACAGGTAGAGGAGTTACAAAAAAAAAACACATGCATACAATTGTGTGTTGTTCATATAGTGCGACAACATGGAGAAGGCATCGACAAGCTCTTGAACATGCATACAAAACTGATTATCATGCTTTTTTAGGAACTCCTTCTAGACTTCTCCTCTGAAGGTATATGTTGGCTTCGGCAATCTCAACATATTGCGGAATACCTGAGGTGACAAAAAAACATCAGAGTGGTCCTGCAGTGGAATAATTATTTGGCTTGAAATATATCTCTCAGTGCACCAAGAGACCACCTCCTTACAGTCAAACACTCCAGGGACACAACCTACACGAAAAATTCCAGAGGTCCAAATTACTTCGTCCTGGGTGGAAGGGGACCAAGAGACCACCTCCTTACAATCAAATACTTTAGGGACACAGCCTGCACAAGCAATTCCAAAGGTCCAAATTACTTCGTTCTGGGTGGAAGGGGATGAGTAGTAGGAATATTCCTTTCACCACTGGAATTTCAAGTCCTCACCCCCTAAGATGTTAATTGTATCTCCAAAGAATAGTAGACGGGTCCTGCAATTGAATAATTCTTTGGCTTGAAATATATCTCTCGGTGCACTAAGATACCATCTCCTTACAGTCAAAGACTTCAGGGACATAGCCTGCACTAGGGACAAATCCAAACCCTAATCCAAAACCATAAAAGTGAAAGGAAAGAATACATCTCTAAGGATCGGGACCTCCATTCGAGTCGAGAGACTCGAACTGTCGAGCTGAAAAGAGGCTATTGCATCTAGCGTCAGTTTATTTTTAGAAACCCCTTCCTTTGGTCTTGTTAGGGCCACCATCATCGAGCTGGGAAGTGCCCCCCATTATGGTGGATTTAATTTTGGGCGTAGGAGTGGGAACAATGTCTGAATTTCCATCATCCATCGTTGTATCATCGTCCATTAGATCATCTTCTTCTGGCTCAAAATTGACTGCATCAACCTTTGCGTCGGCCATTCCTTCATGCTTTTCTGCAAAATTCTTGAAATTTGGAGCGGACGATGGATATACATAGAGAATGCGGGATATACACATTTATAGGGTTACAAAAAAAAATGCACGGGAGAAGGATATACACGTTTATAGGTTTATAAAACAAATAAATGCAGGGGGGGTTGTCTGAGCAGAGGGGGTTGTCTGAGTAGGGGGGGTTGCCTTGGAATTCTTTGGCTTGAAATATATCTCTCAGCGCACCAAGGGACCATCTCCCCACTTCCTTCTAGCTGAAAGGAGATGAGTAGTAAGAATATTCCCTAGACCACTTGAAGTTCTGGTCATCATTCCTGAAGATGGTTACTGTATCTCGATGGAACTGTTGTTGAGTTGTTGCCATAAGTTGATGAGAACGTCAGTTTTCTCTAGATGATGTTTGAAATGAACACTCGAAAGGGATAATATAACCCTCTGCAAATCTTGGTTTAATGTGTATCAATGGGAGAACTCCTAGAGCCTTTCACTTACTAATTGCATACTTAAAAAGAAGTGAAAAGGTGGAGGGGACAGCGAAGAGCGATTAAGGATTGGAGATTTCATGAAGTCGCCAACCTGACGACACGCGAAAGAGATTCCATGATGTTTGAAATGAACACTCGAAAGGGACAATATAAGCCTCCACAAATCTTGGTTTAATTCGTATTAATGGGAGATATCCTCAAGCCTTTCACCCATTAATGACAATATTTATGGTTCCTGCATGATGAGATGTTGGAATTAAAGCTTAATAATTCCATATTTATAAATAAGTGAGAAGGTGGCAAGGACAGCGAAGAGTGATTAAGGATTGGACATTTCGTGAACCTGCCAACCCGACGACCCGCAAAGAAATGGCCAAGTATGGAAAACAGTCGATCGGGCTTCAAAATAGGGTCACAAGTTATACTCGGGAGACGTCAATGCCCGATGGTCAAATTGTATGTCTCTAAACGTTTGACTGCAAAATGTGTAACACAGAACATGGCATGATGGCAGAATTTGGAGGTCAATTTGTATATCGTGGTACTACAGGTGTTGTTTGTAGGTCACGGAACAATGGAAGCACATTGTTGAGCACGCCTGCCCGGGAACCAGTGATTGAAAAAGTGGCCAAGTATGGAATGGGAAAGAGGTCGGTTGGACTCGTGATATAAAAGCATGAGACATATTCGGAAAAATGACTAAGTAACCAGAAATGGAAAGTAAACTAGAAAAAGAAAGGGGAATTTGGTTGTCAATTTGTATATCGGGAAAGTCTAGGTGTTGTTTGTATGGGAGAAACAATGGAATATCAATCTTGAGCCCGCCTGGTCGGGAAACCGCAATCAAAAAAGTTGTTGAGTATGGAATGGGGAAGCGGTCGGTTTGACTCGTGATATAAAAGAATCAGTGGAAATGTGAATGAGTGAATCCTCCAACCCGTACACTTAGACATTTTCTGAAAAATGACTAAGTAACTAGAAAGGGAAAGTAAAGGGGAAAAAGAAAGGGGAGGAAAATTTTCGGAAGCGGTAATTGGTCTTAACAAATCCCCATTGATGGTATTAACAGTAACTATGAAGTGCATTAGAAAGGTGAACATGTTCTTCAATCAATGAATAGAGAAAGTGAGTCATAGTTATACTTTCTAGGATGTGTTTGCATAAGAGAAGCATTGAAAAGCTACAAAAAATTCAATGGAGGGTTGTTCAAGTAAAATTATTGTATTGTCAACTTGACCATAAGTATAACAATGATGAATTTTAATTTTAATTTTATGTGGTTGATATCATAGTCCCATTGGAATTCACCTAGCATATATCCTTTTATTTCAAAATATTTCTGAAGAAGAATTTTGGTAATTTCATCAATCAAGTAAAAGTGATAAAATGAACTACATATTACATTATAGTCACAGAGATTACATTAACAGGAAAGGAAGCTCTTGTATATTCTTTAAGATCATAGAAAAACCACTAAGATCCTGAATCTATCATCCAACCATAATTCAAAAATTGGGCCCATGAGAACCTTGAACTATAGTACGAAAGTACATGAACAAAAGTATGCCAAACACAAGACAGGAAAAAATCAGCGGAGATTGGGAATTGTATCCCATCTATAACCAAATCCCCAAATGGGCACCAAGAAATTTTTTGATTACTATATTGCTAAGAACCAAGATCACTATGAACATTTGTTTCTAATAGTACTATGAACCAAGATCGCGTTGACCTTAAAATGTTCTAACATTACTAGTTCTCGAAAAGAGTGTCAGCATTTAACTTAATGGAGTTTCAACAATGACAAATTTGAAATATTATTGAAAATGCCTGATGGTTTCGTTTAGAGGAGCAAGCCATTTTGACGGCTCAAAGGATGGAACTGATTTATTCATAGTTGGATACTTTGTATGAAGTCTTTCCTCATGCTTCTCATTCCTGGACTAAACAATCTTATGCGCTTCCAGATTACTTTGTCATGGAACTACTAAACTCTATTCATATCTTGATTGGGTGGCATGGATAGATATAGATGAGATTGTTTCATTTCTTATCAACTCATGATATGATTTTTTATTTTTTTTAGTCTATATGCAGTATGGCATTGTCCTCATTTAATGTAAATTTTCTATGGACGCGAAAGACGTGTAACATGTATACATTGTTTGCCTTTTTTTCTGTAGGTATACTTCATTTGCCAATTCTTCCAACCCAAGAAGCACATCTTGTAATACAGGTTCTCTAATTGTAAAATGTACAATTGTGTTGTTGAGAGTTTGGATGGCATCGTTGAGGAAATGTCTATATATGTAAGGGAATTTTTTAATCCATCGTAGGCAATCAATTGTTCCATCATTTATGAAAGCAGAGGTAGAAGCAGGAGAGTTGCATTTGGCACATACAGGATCGAATGGGGTCGAGTACACATTTTCTGCAACCAAAAAACCCTCAACCTGCGCATGTGATCATAGTAGTTAATATATTGAAAAATATAATATACAAGTGTATAACAAAAAAGATGCACAAAATTGTTTAAGGAAATTTTTATGTGTAAAGTGTGGATCAAATTGTAGATGTATACATACAATAGTTGTCGATCTAGTTAGTTTCTTGAGATTCTGTACAATGTATGTTCGCAATTCTGTTACAAATTTTGCTTGGGTTGTTCGAAAGATCCTTTCTTTAACATCTATTTTCTTTGTTATAATTTTGAAGAGCATAAGTGGAAATTGCCCTTTATGCAATTGTTGTTCCATTGAGGAAAATAAATTTGAATAGGTGTC
>ML809976.1:0-16226 GCA_009831015.1 Picea engelmannii | reverse complement strand
TCAACAATGAACAACCATGGAAAATCATACTGAACCATGCACATCTATAGCTAGTCATAGTCAATTATAGCCATAATCAATTATATTCAACCATGGTTGACCATAGTCATTAACCATGCATTAGGGTTTAGGTGAGAAACAAAGTTAATTATTATTATATCATATCATTATTCATGTCTTGTGAAGACACTCTTGTGGATATTACTGCAATTGAACATAGATTTAAAAACAACCATATCATTATTCATACAAAAGTGGGTTAGTGTCAATGATATGGTTTGAATTGACGACATTAAATCCAATAATAATGTTAAGGAAATCAAGTCTAATTTAAATTTTATTATGGATGCTAATATGATCATAGTTAATTATGTATATATGTGTGTGTGTGTAAAAAAAAAAAAGAACAAGATTCTCATAATAAAAAGATTTTTTTGTTTTCAATGGTTGATATTTAATATCTCATTTTGATTAAAAGTTTAAAATTGACTCAATCTTTTTTAATAATTGATATTTAATATCTTAATATAATTAAAAGTTTACAATTGCATAAATAATTTTATTAACATGTGGAGCTTACAATTATTAGAAAAACATATAAACCTAGAAATCAATAAATATACATGATTAAAATATAATAAAAATTTCAATTTGCATATAGAACCACTCATTATTAAATATTGAGTGCTCTATCCAATCATTTTATTAACATGTTCATCTTACAACTATTAGAAAAACACATAAACCTAGAAATTAATAAATATACATGATTAAAATATAATACAAATTTCAATTTGCATATAGATCCATTGTGCCCATTATTAAATATTGTTAAATATTGAGTGCTCTTTGACATAGGAAATTATGCATATAATATCATGATATAAGGAATTTTATTTTTACCAAGAAATAATCCAACTAACCTTCTCTTATATATAATATAATTCCAATTTAATACTTATGACATGTGAAGTGACATGAGAGAAGGAAAAGGTTAGTACTTCTGACATATGAAGTGACATGATATATATATTTTGAAACTTCAAGGTAGAAAATTATGCATATAATATCATGATGTAAGGGATTCTATTTTTACCAATAAAAAATCCAACTAATCTTCTCTTACATATAATATAATTCCAATTTAATACTTATGACACATGATGTGACATGAGAAAAGGAAAAGGTTAGTACTTATGACATATGAAGTGACATGACATATATATTTTGAAACTTACAATCATGTGATATATAAAGTGACATAGATTATGTCACTTCATATGTCATATAAAGTGATATATATTACGTGACTTCATATGTCATAAGTTTCTAAGTTGGAATAAATATTTTTTATTCCCTTTTATTTATTTTATGCTATATGAGTTAGAATGAATATTTGTTATTCATCTTTTACTCACTATTTTATGTTATATAAGTGATCTTAGAGAAAACAAGTGTTGCATGGCAGCGTAGTCCTTGCCAGGTTGGAATGGGAATAAATGCACAGGTATGGGGGGACCATGGGAGAATGAGAATCCTGAAGTACCAGAGACACATGGAAGTTGATGCGGACACGTGGCAAGAAGCAGGCAGTATAGGTGGTATCCGTGCAGAAAATAACATGTGGCACTATGCGACACGTCAGGCATAAGACGTTAGATGCTACATGAATCCAGGAGAATGTCACTCCAGGATTTTTCCTTCTAGAACAAACACAGTTCCCCCAAAGCCCGGAACCCCAAAGAGTCGGATTCCCGAATTCCCGAATTAGTTAATGATAATATTATATTAATATTGGGTCAACAAGTAATTAGCGAGAAAGTCACTTTGTGAGAAATTTGTTCCATCGCTAAATATGTCCAGGGGAGTTCTAAAATTGGTAGGTTGGTAAAACTTTAGTAGAGATGCTAAAGTGTCAGGGTCGCCTAGATGGCAAAGTGGAAACCGATCGACAACTCACGTTCATTTTGGAAAGAGAAGGTGCACGAGCATTAATCTCCTAGAGAAATTCTAGCATTAAAACCATTTAGTTTTTGAAAGTATTCTCATTCTAATTATACTATGTTTTGCATAATCCTTCTTGCTTTTATTTTCTTAATAAGATTTTGTAATTTTTCCTATTACCAGTAGTACAACAGATAGCTACTAAAAAGCACAGATATCCCCATCACGTGTAACTTGATATATTGTTGGACCCTGACTTGCCATGTTCGAAATTTCTATTCCTACCTTGTAGGTTTTACCTCTTTAATGTATTTATGAAATTCATTTATAATGATCTCTATATACTTCCAACTAACTTTCATCTCAATATTTAGAGTTAAGTACAATTTTCATAGTCACTTCTTTAAGTTTCCCCATGGACAAAGTAAGCAACATCCATTTCATTCTATTAAATAGATCATTTGGCTTGTCTGTCTCTATATGTGTTAGGATAAATAAAGTTGTATGTGGTGGCAAAGAAACAAATATATATATTTTTTAAAATGTGTCCAGTGTCGAAGATTATTTGATCTTCTTGTGTGACCTTTGTGTTTGCTAGTTTTTTCTATATATTAACACACACCTAACATGATTGTTTATTTTCATGAGTATTCATCTCATTGAAGTTAATTTAAACTGTGTGAAAAGAAGGTGTCAATACAGAGGAAGATGCCCTTTTCTTGAAACTTTTGTCCATGAGCAGCAAGCCCACTTTGCAGAGGTTGATCTGCAATTTCTCTCTAGGAAGAGGGCATCTTTGTAACATGCCTATCCAACTAAAATATTTGTAAGATTCCTATGCCAGTTCAATATAGTACCAACTAGTATATTTGTAACATGTCTATCTAGTTTTTTTTTTTGGGCAATGATAAAAAATTTTGAAGTTTTCTATTTCTGCGGATACTCTTGTAGATGTATTTACAAGTATGTTGACCCTTGAATCTGTTATGACTGAAATGAAAACCTAACGAGGATGTCAATCCTACTACATTTTTATAGATTTGGTACTCCTCTTTAAGTTTTTCCTGGGGCATCTATAGTTCAAATGTGGGACTTAGAGAATTTTCGTCGTAATGGCTTAAGGCAATAAAAAAAAAAGATAGAATTTTTTTTTTTTTTTGAAACAAAGGTTCCTGGAAAATAGGACCAGGAATCACACACATTAAACATTCAAATTAAATAAACATAATTTCCTGACATCCACCATAGTCCAAGATAAAAATTAATGAGCACATAAAAATAAAAGAAGATGACCGACATGGATAAAGAGAACTAACTTTGCATTCCGAAAACAAGGTTACAAGACACCGTCAAGATTGTTCCTGAAGTAGTTTTCTTTGAAATTGATCAAAAAATAATAATGTTTGTTACATAGTCCTTGAAATTTAAATGTGTTTGTCATATAGAATGGGATTGGGGCTCTCGTGGACTTACAAGAAATAGGACTGTAGAAAGAAGAAGTGGGCGACGGTAGAGAGAAAAACTTGAAAAGAAGAAATTGGAAGTTATCAGTCTTTGGTTAGACATTTTTATTTAAAGAAGTGGAATAACTGGATTGATAAAGAAAGCAGGATGTGATCAGTATAGACTTACTATGATGGTATCTCTCTCCCTCGTTTCTATTTTCTTACTAATGCCTTTTTATTGCTCTTATCGACGGTTACTGGAACCGTGGCAACTGCTTGTTGCCCTTCGTCGGTGAGCTTGTAGATTTCCCTTTGGAGTCATTCTTCAATGTAGCTTCTCATGGGGGCCACATTGATCTTATGCCAGATTTTTATGTTGAAGATCTCTCTTTCTAATTCCCTTAGATCGATAGAAACATTACGTAGAGCATGTTCAATTTCTTCATTTTGTACCGAATAGTCCACTAGCTAGTTGTCCATGTCATCTTCACCATATTCAAGGATGTCGTAAAACTTTTCTAAAGACAACCCCTTAAAAACATCAACTTTTTCATCGAAGGATTTCTTGGTTAAGGACAAGGAGTTGACGATTAAGTTGGGGTCTTGGACCTCATTGGTACTTCCAGCTAAGTCTATTTCATTCAGTTTTCTAAATAATTATTATTTCTTTGATATGGCTTGTTCACATGATAGGACAATGAGATGTAGGTTCTTAACTTTCTCTTTCCAGCATGCATTTAATTGTTTGATCTGGTTTGGGGAGGGGAGATATTCTTCTCTTCTTCTCATTTATGTCATTTTGGTGACATTGATGCCAAAAGGGAGGACCGTGTCTAGATATAAACTTTCTTCATTTTTTAAATCCACTTGTAAATGTTCGTGCAAGGCATGTGCCCTCGTTCCAAAGGAAGCCATACTTTTTTATGTTTCCCAGGCTTGAGTAATTAGCTCCATTATTTTCTTGATATTCTTCTCCACGCAGCCTCTACACTATGTGAGGAGGCTAGAGGATCCTTTTAACTTGGTTGTAGGGGTGGCAGGAACAGTTATTGCTAAAGGACTGGAAAGAAATGGGATAGGAATCAAAGATTCTTCTAATTCCTTGATTCGATCCTTCAATATGGCATTCTTCGCCTCAATGCCTCAAATGGAATCATCAAGAGAATCTATGGTCGCTTCATGAATTCGGGATATTTGGGATGGCTGCATGTTCCTAAGGTTAATCTCTAAATGAGATTTCCTTTTCTTATTTATTACATCTCTCTTTTCAATAATTAAATTTTTAGATTCGTTGTCAAAAACAACTCTCTGGAATATGAAGGATTCATCTTCGTCAAAAATATCGATCTCAGCTATTTCCATTAGGGGATTATGGTGGATCATGTCCCTGGGTTGATCAACGTTGCAGAATATATTATCCAGTTCAGTCTCAAGTTCCATTTCTTCACTTTCAGTTACGGGCTCTTTCACTTGTTCCACAACATTTTTTCTCTTCTTCCTCACGGGAAGCTTGTGAGAACTATCAATTTTACCTCGAGGAGGGTTCTTATCTCCTCCTCTGTTTGAAGAATTGTGGGTTGCTTTCTTACTGGGGTGGTTCGTTGGAGAGATGATCCGAGATGTCATACTCTTGGGAGTGGTAGCTAGGATTGGACACTCTTCTCACTGGGGCCTTTTCCCTATTGTTTGTACAATTCATTGGTTCTTTGCAATGTCTCTAGGTCGCTAGCATCAAGCGCATGAGTGTTTTCATCATTGTCTTTGTTTTCATTCAGGAGTGTATGGATAAAATAATTGTTGAAGCCAACTACTAGTAAATGTTCTACAAAAATCCCATTAGGTTCGAACCCTCTTAGCCTTTTAGCATATCTTAGGTTCAAGTTTTTGAAATGGCCTAGGAATTCGTCAATCTTATTGATGTTCCTAAATACAAAGTCCCTAACTTTCCAATGCAGAGGATTGAACTATTTTTTTCTCTTCTCGTGGAAAAAATGCAACCAGTAGTTGTATTTCCTTATTATTTCTATAACAAACATTATGTCTGTAACGTGACATGGAACGAAAGAAGGATTTTCCTTGGAGCCAAAAATCATTATTACATTGTAATTATCCATTTGTTCAAGTGTCCCCTTCCTGTCCAAAAACTTGGTTGCCTGGTCAGGCATCCGGGGAGCATCCTTTCCTAACAATAAATCTTTGAAAAATAAGAAAAAGTCATTAAAAACCTCATAAAACCAATGGGAGGCCTTGTGCCTCCACAAGGCCTGGTACCAAAAGGTTACTTGGTTGAATTCACAGTTTACCTTCTTAGACACAGACAGTTTTGGAAACGGACAAGAATGCATTATCGCAAAAACCAAATAGGATGACATAGAAAATTTCTTCTCTTGTTTGAATCATGATAATTGGGAACAGATTTCAATGGAAATTATCTTCCCCCAATCAAAAATGGCTTGTTCCTTGACCGTGAAATACAAAATATAAAGAATCATGTCGTAAATGCTTTTGATGGATTCATGTCTCGTTATTCTTGTAAACAACTAGGAAATTTCCCGGAATGGATTTCTAAACGAACTAACTTGCAACCTTGTGATATATTCAAGAACTATCATCGGGTCTTCCAGGAACTTGGGCAAGAGGTACAACCCGTTATCATGTTTTTTTAGGAACTCCTTGCAGTCTTCTCCTCTGAAGGTCAATGTTGGCTCCGGCAATCTCAACATCTTGCAGAAGACCTAAGGTGAAAAAGAAACAAGAGAGTGGTCCTGCAGTGGAATAATTCTTTGTCTTGAAATATATCTCTCAGGGCATGAAGAGACCAGCTCCTTATAGTCAAATACTTCAAGGCACAGCATGCACGAGCAATTCCAGAGGTCCAAATTACTTCGTTCTGGGCAAAAGGGGATGAGTAGTAAGAATATGCCCTGGACCACTGGAAGTTCTAGTCCTCACGCCCGAAGATGTTCATTGTATCTCCACAAAATTGTTGTCAAGTTGTTGTCAAAATTTTACAAGAATGTCTCTTTGCTCCAGACGATGTTTGAAATGAACACTCAGAAGGGATAATATAACCCTCTGGAAATCTTGGTCCAATGTGTGTGAATGGGATATATCCTCAAGCCTTTCGCTCATTAATGACAATATCTGTGGTTCCTGCATGATGAGTTGTTAGCATTAAAGCTTAGTAATTGCATACTTAGAAAGAAGTGCAAAGGTGGCAGGGACGGCGAAGAGAAATTAAGGATTGGAGATTTCGTGAACCCGCCAACTCGACGACCCTTGAAAGACATTCAATGATGTTTGAAATGAACACTCGGAAGGGATAATATAACCCTCTGCAAATCTTGGTTTAATGCGTATTAATGGGAGATCTCCTCGAGCCTTTCACTCATTAATGACAATATTTATGGTTCTTGCATGATGAATTCTTAGCCTTAAAGCTTACTAATTGCATATTTAGAAAGAAGTGTGAAGGTGGCGGGGACGGGGAAGAGAGCTTAAGGAATGGCTAAGTATGGAAAGCATTCGGTCGGGCTTCAAAAAAGGTTACAAGGGATACTCAATAGAGGTGAGGGATCGATGGTCAAATTGTATGTCTCAGAAGTTTTGAGTGCAAAATGTGTAACATGGAAGAGGGCATGATGGGGCAGTCCAGCAGTCAATTTGTATATCGTGAAACTCCTGGTGTTGTTTGTAGGTCGCAGAACAATGGAAGTGCAATCTTGAGCCCGCCTGTCTGAGAACCCGCAATCAAAAAAGTGGCTAAGTATGGAATAGGGAAATGGTCGGTCAGACTCGTTTTCACTAATATATTGAAATTGTTAATGGATGTCCCATTATCTAGAAAGATATTTTCTACATGTTTCTGGACAAGTTGTGTAGGGATAGTTAGTGTGACTATCTCCTCGAGCCTTTAGCTCATTAATGAAAATGTTTACAGTTGTTGCATGATGAGATGTTAGCATTAAACCTTACTAATTGCATACTTGGAAAGAAGTGCGAAGGTGGCGAGCACGGGGAACAACGATTAGGAATTGGAGATTTTGTGAACCCGCTAATTCGATGATCCACGAAAGAGATTCCAAGAAATGGACAAGTATGGAAAGCGGTTAGACGAGATTCAAAATAGGGTGACAAGGGATCCTGAGGAGACATGAGGGCCCGACGGTCAAATTGTATGTCTCGAAACTTTTGAGTGAAAAATGTGTAACACGAAAGAGGGGATGATGTGGGATTCTGGTGGTCAATTTGTATATCATGGAAGTCTGGGTGTTGTTTGTAGGTCACAGAACAATGGAAGTGCAATCTAGATCCCTCTTGCCTAGGAAACTGGGATCGAAAAAGTGGCTAAGTATGGAATGGGGAAGACGTCAGTCGGAGTCGTGATATAAAAGCATGAGTGGAAATGTGAACCCGTGAGTCCGCCAACCCGTGCACTTAGACATTTTCGTAAAAATGACCAAGTAACCAAAAAGAGAAAGTAGAGGGGAAAAAGAAAGGGGAATTCGGTTAAGTATAGAAGAGGGAAAAGAAGGGGATAAAAGAGAGTGGGAAAATAGAAAAGGGGAGGGAAATTTTAGGAAGCGGGAATCGGTCTCAAACAAGCCCCATTGTTGCAAAATCATCATTTTCTAGTCCAATACTTTATCCACATGCGCATTTTCTATTGTGCTTGTATCATTAAAAAGGGTGTGAGCAAATGCAAATATAAACTATAACTTGATTTTTGGCTATAACTATGTATAGTTGATTTATAGGCGCTATTGATGTTTGGATTTTGTAGATAATAGTGGGTTAGGATAAGTTTGCATTCTTACTGTGATAAGACCTTAAAAAAAGTAGAATAAGTAACATTTTTTTCCAATTCAATTCTCACACACAAAAAAATCTCTGATCCCATAATATTCATCTTTGTTGATTTGATAATAGGGAGGTCGATTTCATAGATTGTGCTATTGGTCATTTCAAGCGACTGGGGTGCGTCAGCTAATTCTTTGATGAATATTTGTTTTTATTGCAACCTGTGGGAGTAATTGTGTTTTTGATACATTGTTTAATGCCTTGAAATATTATTTTAAGTATTAAATTTCTTACAGCAGATTATTCATTGAATGGTTTGTTGTTTCCCTCTGTTTTAACCTCTATTATTTCACTTGTCTTTCATTAATTTTCTACCATCCAAGGAGAACCCTCATCCATATCATCTTGCCAATTTGACCATGCTTTTATCTTGGTGAAACAACCCTCTAACTCACCAAAAAGTTCAAAAGAACGAACATTCCAAATTTTCAGTGGCCTGGCTCTACCCTTTAGCACTCAGGTACAGAATTTAGGAGCAATAGTAACTATGAAGTCAATTAGACAGCTCTATAGGCTCTTCAATCAAAGAATAGAGAAAGTGACTCATAGTTATACTTTCAAGGATGTTTTTGCATAAGAGAAGCATCAAAAAGCTACAAAGAAATCAATGGAGGGTTGTTGAAATAAAGTTATTGTACTGTCAACTTCACTGTAAGTATAACAATGATGAACTTGAATTTTAATACTGTGGTTGCGTTTATAGCCCCATTTGACTTCAACTAGCATATATCATTTTTTTCAAAATATTTGCGAAGAAGAAATTTGGCAATTTCATTAATAAAGTAAAAGTGCTCAAATAGAGGCGAGTGGATGGACAACCAATAATATGTTTCCTTTTAGAGTAAATGAATCAAGGAAGTGAGAGGGAAATAAGAGATCGTTCGCTCAGCAAGGTTGAGATGAGAACCAAACTTCTTGGGCAAGGCACCAACTCATGCATCATGAATTAGTGTTGCTATGTTCTATCTACATTACAGATGGAATTGAATGTTGGTTTGAAACTGTGTGAAATTCATTTATGTTTCCATAGAAGCCTCATGTGATCGACATAATGCATTGTCATATAATTTTTCAATGCTTAATATTTTATAAAATTACTTTAGTCAATACAATATTTAAGAATTATGAGACTATCGAACCATGCAAATGAGAGGAGGTGTTAAATCCAGCAAAGAAGCACCAACCAAGATTCCAAGGAAATTTTTTGATAGTAAATCTATAAGAAAAATAGTGGGTAATATATATTTAACCATAGACATTGGACTGAGTTCTTTTCATCGAAGCATTGAACATACTTTTCATAAATACAGGTAGAGGAGTTACAAAAAAAAAACATGCATACAACTCTATGTTGTTCATCTAGTGCAACAACATGCAGAAGGCATCGACAAGCTCTTGAACATGCATACAAAATTGATTATTGTGTTTTTTTAGGAACTCCTTGCAGTATTCTCCTCTGAAGGTAAATGTTCGCTTTGGAAATCTCAACATATTGTGGAATATTTGAGGTGAAAAAGAAATAGGAGAGTGGTCCCACAGTGGAATAATTATTTGGCTTGAAATATATCTCTCGATGCACCAAGATACCACCTCCTTACAGTCAAAGACTCTAGGGACACAACCTGCACAAGCAATTCTAGAGGTCCAAATTACTTCGCTCTGGGTGGAAGGGGACCAAGAGACCACCTCCTTACAATCAAATACTTCAGGGACATAGCCTACAGGAGCAATTCCAAAGGTCCAAATTACTTCATTTTGGGCGGAAGGGGATGAGTAGTAGGAATATGCCTTTCACCACTGGTAGTTATGGTCCTCACCCCCTAAGATGTTAATTGTATCTCCAGAGAACATTAGATGGATCCCACAATTGAATTAATATTTGGCTTGAAATATATCTCTCAAGGCACCAAGAGACCATATCCTTACAGTCAAAGACTTCAAGGACACGACCTGCACCAAGGACAAATCCAAACCCTAATCCAAAACCCTAAAAAATGAAAGGAAACGATACATCTCTGAGGACCAGGACTGTCATCTGAGTCGAGAGACTTGAACCGTCAAACTGCAAAGCGGCTATTGTGTTTAGCGTCGATTTCTTTTCTAAAACCCCTTCCTTTGGTCTTGTTAGGGCCGCCATCGTCGAGCTAGGAAGTGCCCCCCATTATGGTGGATTTCAATTCGGGAATAGGAGTGGGAAAAATGTCTGCATTTCCATCATCCATCATCATATCATCGTCCATCATATCATATTCTTCCGGCTCAAAATTGACCGCATCAACCTCTGCGTCGACCATTCTTTCATGCTTTTCTGCAAAATCCTGGAAATTTGGAGCGAGCGATGGATATACAAAGTGAATGCAGGATATACATGTTTATAGGGTTACAAAAAAAATAAACACAAGGGGATAGGATATACACATCTATAGGTTTATAAAACAAATAAATGTAGGGGAGGTTTCCTTGGAATTCTTTGGCTTGAAATATATCTCTCAGCGCACCAAGGGACCATCTCCCCACTTCCTTCTGGGTGGAAGGACATGAGTACTATGAATATTCCCTAGACCAATGGAAGTTCTGGTCATCATGCTCGAAGGTGCTTATTGTATCTTGACAGAACTATTGTCAAGTCGCTGCCATAAGTTGACAAGAACGTTTGTTTTCTCCAGATGATGTTTAAAATGAACACTAGGAAGGGATAATATAATCCTCCGCAAATCTTGGTTTAATATGTATCAATGGGAGATCTCCTCGAGCCTTTCGTTGATTAATGAGAATTTCAACGGTTCCTGTGTAATGAGTTGTTACCATTAAAGATTACTAATTGCATACTTAGAAGGAAGTGCAAAGGTGGCAGGGACGACAAAGAGCAATTAAGGATTGGAGATTTCATGAAGCCTCCAACACGACGACACGCAAAAGAGATTCCATGATGTTTGAAATAAACACTTGGAAGGGATAATATAAGCCTCTATAAATCTTGGTTTAATTCGTATTAATGGGAGATCTCCTCAAGCCTTTCGCCCATTAATGACAATCTTTACGGTTCTTGCATAATGAGATTTTAGCATTAAAGCTTAATAATTCCATATTTATAAAGAAGTGTGAAGGTGGCGGGGACGGTGAAGACTGATTAATGATTGGACATTTTGTGAACCCGACGACTCGCAAAAGAGATTCTAAGAAATGGCCAAGTATGGAAAGCGGTCGATCAGGCTTCAAAATAGCGTCACAAGTTATACTCAGGAGACATGAGGGCTCGATGGTCAAATTGTATGTCTCTAAACGTTTGACTGCAAAATGTGTAACACGGAACATGGCATGATGGTGGAATTCAGTGGTCAATTTGTATATTGCGGTACTCTAGGTGTTTTTTGTAGGTTGTGGAACAATGGAAGCGTAATCTTCAACATGCCTACCCGGAATCGACGATCGAAAAATTGTCCAAGTATGGAATGGGAAAGCGGTCGGTCGGTTTCGTGATATAAAATCATGAGACATATTCGGAAAAATTACTAAGTAACCAGAAAGGGAAAGTAGATGAGAAAAAAGAAAGGGGAATTTGGTTGTCAATTTGTATATCGGGGAAGTCTGGATGTTGTTTGCAGGGGTTGAAACAATGGAATCACAATCTTGAGCCTGCCTATTCGGGAACCCACAATCGAAAAAGTTGTTGAGTATGGAATGGGGAAGCGGTCGGTCAGACTCGTGATATAAAAGAATCAGTTGAAATGTGAATGAGTGAATCCGCCAACCCATGCACTTAGACATTTTACAAAAAATGACTAAGTAACCAGAAAGGGAAAGTAAAGGGGAAAAAGAAAGGGGAGGGAAATTTTTGGAAGCGAGAATTGGTCTTAACAAAGACCCATTGATGGTATTTACAGTAACTATGAAGTGCATTAGACAGGTGAACAAGCTCTTCAATCAAGGAATAGAGAAAGGGAGTCATAGTTATACTTTCCAGGATGTGTTTTCATTAGAGAAGCATTGAAAAGCTACAGAAAAATCAATGGAGGGTTGTTCAAGTAAAATTATCATATTGTCAACTTGACCATAAGTATAACAATGACGAATTTTAATTTTAATTTTTTGTGGTTGATATCATAGTCCCATTGGACTTCACCTAGCATATATCCTTTTATTTCAAAATATTTCTGAAGAAGAATTTTGGTAATTTCATCAATCAAGTAAAAGTGATCAAATGTACATATTACATTTTCTTCACGGAGCTTACATTAAAAGGAAAGGAAACTCTTGTATATTCTTTCAGATCATAGAAAAACTGTTAAGGTCTTGAATCTATCATCCAACCATAATTCAAAAATCAGGCCCATGTGAACCTTGAACTACAGTACGAAAGCACATGAACAAAAGTATGCCAAACACAAGATAGGAAAAAATCAGCGGAGATTGGAAATTGTATCCCATCTATAACCAAATCCCCAAATGGGCACCAAGAAATTTGTCAATTACTATATTACTAAGAACCAAGATCACTATGAACATTTTCTTCTAATAGTACCATGAACCAATATCATGTTGACTGAACAATGTTCTAACATTACTAGTTCTGGAAAAGAGTGTCAGCATTTAACTTAATGGAGTTTGAACAGTGCAAAATTTGCAATATTATTGAAAATGCCTGATGGTTTCATTTAGAGGAGCAAGCCATTTTGATGGCTCAAAGGATGGACCTGATTTATTCACAGTCAGATACTTTGTATGAGGTCTTTCCTCCTGCTTCTCATTCCTGGACTGAATAATCTTATGCGCTTCTAGTTCACTTTGTCATGGCACTGCAAAAATCTATTCATATCTTGATTGGGTGGCATGGACAGATATAGATGAGATTGTTTCATTTATTGTCAATGCATGATATGATTTGTTTTTTTTTGGGTTCAGTCGATATGCAGTATGGCATTGTCCTCATTTAATGTAAATTTTCTATGGACGTGAAAGTCGCATAACATGTAGACATTGTTTGCCTTTTTTTGTAGGTATACTTCATTTGCCAATTCTTCCAACCCATGAAGCACATCTTGTAATACAGGTTGTCTAATTGTACAATGTACAATTGTGTTGTTGAGGGTTCGGATGGCACCGTTGAGGCAATGTCTACATATGTAAGGGCATTTTTTACTGCATCGTAGGAAATCAATTGTTACATCATTTATGAAAGCATAGGCAGAAGCAGGAGAGTTGCATTTGGCACATACAGGCTCGAACGGGATTGAGTATGCATTTGTTGCAACCAAAAAACCCTCAACTTGCACATGTGAGCATAGTAGTTAATATATTGAACAATATAATATACAAGTGTACAACCAAAAAGCTACAAAAAAAAATTTTAAGCAATTTTTATGTGCAAAGTGTGGATGAAATTGTAGATGTATACGTACAACAGTTGTCCAGCTAGTTAGTTTCTTGAGATCTTGTACTATGTATGTTCGCAATTCTGTTACAAATGTTGTTTGGGATGTTCGAAAGATCATTTCTTTAACATCTCTTTTCTTTTTTATAATTTTGAAGAGCATAAGTGGAAATTTCCCTTTATGCAATTGTTATTCCATTGACGAAAATAAATTTGAATAGGTGTCTAACAATTGTATCCGCAACATGGAACAGTGTAATCGTTGTGTAACATAATTGAGATATATGAGCATGTGAAAGTAAAGGACAAAACTGGATATGGAGAACGGTACCATTGCCTTATCGTTGTATGAATCTCCATCTTTTATATGGAGAATGTGTTGTGAGCCAACTTTTCTCACGAGTGTGATAGCTGCACCAATGGTTCCGATTGGGAAAATGTCGTTGCTCTGTGCAAGTTGGTTGATTGTTGTGTCCGGTACAAAACGATATTCTGAACAAACCATCAGAACTTTTTCCACAATACTTGTTTCATTGAGCGATATAATCTGGTCATAATCACCACGGTCATATACTATTTTCGGTAATATATTAAAATTTATAATGGATATCCCATTACCTTGCAAGATCTTTTATGCATGTTTCTGGACAAGTTGTGTAGGGATAGTTAGTGTGATTGTTATCATGGCTTCATTTTCTGTCATGTCAGCATGCATAATGCATCTAGTTTTGTTTGCCTTGTCTAAGTAGGTGATATACACGACTATTATGTCCCTGACAAACACTTGTCCAGTTCGGTGGTTGTTCAAGCATTCTATCGATAGTATATTGGGTGTTATAAGTTTAGACATGGTGACATTTTTTGAATAGAAAAAGTAATGTGAATGGCAATTTGTATCATTTTTTTTGGCATAAATGTACAAATAGATGCACAATTTGGATGAAGTATGTAGTTCAGATTATTGTAACCATACTTGTTAGTCTAGAGCTTGCATTACGTTGGGCGTTTCACTTGCACTCGTCGATACTTCTTGTGAACTGAAAAGCATGTGTTGTAGATGACATCAACATATTTATCATGGCATAGATGAATAAATAAATTAGGATATTTGTTTGGTAAAAATAGAAAGAGCATAATGTATGAATATTTACCTTTGGCCTTGTCATTCTATTGATGTTTGTGATGATTGGCTACTCATTCCCATCTCACTCATCCAACTTTTTCTAATTCAAGAATGTGTACATGAACATCAGAACGACTAAATAAGCATATGCATTGTATATTGTTCATAATTTTTTTGGATGTCACATACATGCTTGAATGGGATACTTAGGAGATGTGAGGACCCGACGGTCAAATTGTATGTCTCGAAAATTTTGAGTGCAAAAATGTGTAACATGGAACAGGGCATGATGGGGGATTTTGGTGGGAAATTTGTATATCGCGGAACTATGGGCGTTGTTTGTAGTTCATAGAACAATAGAAGCACAATATTGAGCCCACCAATCCGGGAGTTTGGCTGTCAATTTGTATATCGCGGAACTATGGGTGTTGTTTGTAGAACATAGAACAATAGAAGCGCAATTTTGAGCCCGCCATCCCAGGAACCAGCAATCGAAAAAGTGGCTAAGTATGGAATGAGGAAGGTGTCAGTCAGACTCGTGATATAGAAGCATGAGTAGAAATTTGAACCCGTGAGTCCGCCAACCCGTGCACCTAGACATTTTCGGAAAAACGACTAAGTAAAGTAACCAAAAAGGGAAAGTAGAGAGAAAAAGAAAGGGGAATTTTGTTAAGTATATAAGAGGGGGGAAAAAGGGATAAAAGAGAGTGGGAAAATATAAAAGGGGAGGGAAATTTTCGGAAGCGGGAAGTCTCAACAAAGGACCATTGTTGCCAAATCATCATTTTCTAGTCCAATATTTTATCCACCTATTTGTTTTGTGTGTTTGATTTACTATCACTATTGGTATACCTTTTCGAAGATTGTACTTTGGCTTCCTTTGTTGTGGCATATAAGATTTCATCCTCTTGTCCAACTAGTCTGCTTCTTTCAATGCAGAAACACAGAAAATACAATGAACATGAAGGTAAGTTGGTATGTAGAAAGACATGTAAAAAATTAAATATAGTTCTATTTATTTCAATGTAGCAGTATAGAAAATACAGTTGACATGAAGATAAGTTATTATGTAGGAAGATATGTAGTGTCTATATACAATAAATTAGGTGCAAAGAAGTAGAATAAATATACAGACAACAAATGAAATACAAAACAATGGAATATGAAATAAGAGTAGAAACATGCACCTTTGTATCTCTTCTTCTACATTTGTGGTTAAGAGGCCTTCATCTTCTCCAGTCATTTTGTTTGTTTCAATGTGGGAACGTACAAAATACAATGAACATGAATGTAAGTTGGTATGTAATGGAAAACAAGTAATATGTACATACAGTAAATGAGAATCAAAGGAATAGAATAAAATATAGAGTTAGAAGCATGAACCTTTGTTTTTCTTGATCCATGGTTGTGGTTATATAGAATTTTTCCATATATTACAAGCCAAAAAATATAAACAATTTGTATGATCCTAGCTGAATGATTT
>ML809975.1:161577-178486 GCA_009831015.1 Picea engelmannii | reverse complement strand
ATCCTATCCCAAGTTGTTCTTAAGGGGGGATGTTAGGATATTTAGACACTTAGGAGTTAGTTAAGATCTACTTGGTCTAATATGTCGTTAGGTAAAAGTGTGTTTCTTAGTGTCTTTCTTTAGTATGCATTAGTATGCATTTGTAGTTAAGAAATCCGACAGTCACGATATGTTCCCAACATAGAGTGATCTGACGGTTCAAACTCTCCTCGATCTTAACGGCCATTGATCTGTGGCTTAACAACCGATTGGTCCATGATATCTATTTAAAGAGCATGGAGAGTCATTTGTCGATGATCGATTGTGAGAAAATCTCTTGTAAAATATCTCTGTAATATTTTTCTTTGCATTAATAAACTGCTCCAAGTGGTCGTGTTGGTTGGGGCCGTGGATGTTTCCCCGTAGGGGTTTTACCACATGAAAACATCGGTGTGTTGATCTTTGATCTGGTTATGTGAGTGGTTACTGAAGGTTTTCGTCCTCTGTTGGAATACCTGTGTTGTCGAACAATCTAGACCGTTCATTAAAGAAGGCATGTGTCGGCAAATCATCGTATTCGGGAGTTCGACATTCGAGAGAATTGAAGTGTGCTAGTGAGAAATCTTTTGAAGTCTCAAAGCCCGAAGGCCCGAAGTGTTGTGGCTTGCTAACGGCACCTGGGATGACATGGACACATGGGATGTGTTCCATGTGTCAGTGAGTTAAGAACCTTTGGAAGATTGAAATGCCACTTAGAACGTGACATGTGTCAGCCATCTGATTGGGCCATGTGTCTGCTTCTAGTATTCCACCATGTGGCACTCTTCTAGAGCATGGTTAGTGGGGCCCCTGATGGTCACAGTGGACGCGTGGCACCAGACCATGAAATCCGAAGACTTGGCACTATGGAAGAACTTGGTCAAAAAGAGTTTAAGTATGAAGACTCCCAAAGGCTCGAAGCTCGGAGTCTACCTCAATTGTTGATCACGAAGGACATGCGGCAGCCGATGCGGTAGTCTGGAGACTTGACACTCTGGAAGAATTGAGAGTATGGATAGTTAGGAACTCCCAAAGTCGGAGTCTCGGAGTTGATAGTGGTCGTTGGTTAACAAGAAGGTGTGGATCGTTGATGTGTTGTTTTTGAATTCGTCGATCCGGCACTTTGGCGGATCTATGTAGCAGTACTTCAAAAACTCACGAAGTCGGAGCTCCGTAGTAAATCTCAGTTGTCAGTTGTTGAGGATCCATCGACCGTAGATCCACCCCACTCCGCGTGTTCGCCAATTCGGTGTTCAAAAGAAATGAGAGAAGAAGGTGTGAAATTCTAAAAAGACAGAAGTTTTGAAGCGCCAAAGTTTCGGATAAGAGCCTATCATCTTAGTGCTTGGTCACAGCTTGTACTCACATGATTTGGGGACCAAAGAAAAAGGGGGCTAGTGCTCAAATTCTTGTTTTAAGAACAGAAAAAGTATTAGAGAAGGAACCGTGAGGATTCTTGATTGAGCAGACCACATCGAAAAAAGTAAGAAATGTTTGTGCAGAGGAGGCACATCTAGTATTACTGAAAATCATCTAAGTTATGTCAGGTGTGCATAGAGTCAGTGCAAGGAGTACACAGAGTGTTAGGAGGGCGCAAGAATCCTTTGAGGGAGCGCAGTGATGAGACCGTTTGGAATTCAGAGCAAGTTCAAAGCTCAGGAGAGATAGCACAAGTGCACGCAAACGAACTTGATTCAAGCTAGGGATAGTGTTTTCTCATAAGAACAATTGAGATCCAAGCAATCAGGCTCGCAGAGGAATCAAAGGCCGCAGCCTTTGAACCTTTTCAAAGTTCCTTCATCGAAAGGAAGTAACAAATCTCGGGAGGGAGGAGGTACTACAGCCATCAGATTGGTTGTGAGATTTGATATGGACCGTCAAAGATCTACGTCCAGACAAGGAGGAGTGCGCAGAGGAGGAAGATAGATCCCAGTCGTTGGATCTGAGCACGAATGATAGAGAGTCTTCGGATCCAGGTAAGTTGCATGAAGGTTAATTCCCGAAGTCCTTCGAACTTCATGAAATTCATGCATTTAGAGCTCGAGTGTGCACAGGAGAGCGAAATCATCGAAACTCTGAATGCCGGAGTAGATCCTAGTCATTGGAGCCCGGATGTACATGTCAACGGATCGTGAAATCTGGAGCAGCAGCACTCCAGGAGATTTCAATCGAGGAGTGTGAAAAACTCCTAAAGGCTCGAAGCACAGAAGTAAATCATAGTCGTTGACATAGGAGGACACGTGACAGTTGATCATTAACTCCGGAGGATTTGAAGTGTGGTACTTCTAAAATCCCGGAAGCCCGAAGTAGCGGATAAGATCTTAGTCATCCATCGTTTGGAGACACATGGCGGAAGATCCTACAATTTGGAGGAAGCCGGTGCAAAAGGGTGGAGAAATTTTGAAGTCGTCGGTAGTCGAATCAGATGTGTCGTTGATCCTGCGGGGATAGGTGTCACAAGATCCTGCACTCCGAGGCAAGAACGCTTCAGAGGAAGATGGGGTTGGGTGGAGCAAGAACTCCCAAAGGTCGGAGAGCCAGAGTTCATCTACGTCGTCCATCAGCATAAGTGTCATCATATCCTTCACTTCGAAGGATAGCCATTTTGGAGGAAAGTGGGGTCGCCTGGGTTGAGAACTCCCAAGGCCAAAGCGTCGGAGTTCATCGTGACCGTTGACATTCATGGACGCATGTCAACAAATCTGACACTGAAGACTTTGGAAATCCTGAAGCACGGGGTCCCGAAGCTATTTGTGTTCGTTGATTTGGATAATGAGCGGGGACCATTGATCCCTCTCACGTCAGTTGCGAACTTCACGAGTTCGGAGTTCGGGAAATTGGCATTGTGGTGAGTTGAAAACACTTGAAGCCTGAAACTCTGAAGCGCGGAGTAAGCGAATGTTGGTTTAGCGCCTGGTCATATCCACGGTCATATGCTATCATTGTAGAGGGAAAAGGACTAGGGCCTAAAAGTTGAATTTGGAAGCACGGGAATCTTAGAGAAGCGCCTGAAAGGTTACGTGAGTTTGGACCTGCAATAGGTGGAGTGAGAAGTCCCAACATTCCTCGGGTATCATCGGATTGGCCCCTAACTTGGCATAGGGTCCCTTAAAGGATTCTCTGGGTTTTGAAAAGATCATCGTTCGTTATTTCGAGCACGAGGAAGGAAACAGAAGCTTATGGATAAGGTTTTGGGGCTCAACAGGAGCCTGAGAGCCAATTCAACTCCATAAAATTGATCGATCCTAGGCCGGGAGGTCGCGCAGGCCAGGAGGAAGAAGGGGTTTGCATCATAAGTGTACCAAGGACCTATGCATCCTGGACAACAAGCAAGCAGAGTTCAATCACACATGATTGAATTAGAAGGTATGATCAATAACCATGCATTTATTATTTTTAGCAGATTCAGGAGCTATTCATAGCTATATAGATTTCCATGTAGTGGAAAGATTGCAATTTCCAAGAAGAAAGCATGGGAAATCTTAGCTGGTACAGTTGGCCACAGGAGCCAAGAGAAAAGTAATTGAGTTGGTTAAGTCAGGTCTAGTGGGCATGATTGGGTTGAGCACCAAGGAAGATTGGAACATCTTGCCTTTGGGTTCATATGACTGTTAAATCGGTATGGATTGGTTGGACCAACACCATACTATCTCAGACTGCCATCACAAGGCATTTCCTTGCCTGGATAAAGAAGGAATCTGAGAACAGTCCAAGGAATTTCTAGAGTTGTAGCTATTAGATAAATTTCAGCAATGCAGCTGAAGAAATGTCTCAAAAATATGGATGTCAAATAATTCTATGCAGCTAGCAAAGGGGGCATATGTGCATCCTTACAGTATGAATAGAGATTAGCTATGCAAGGCAAGGTTGAGACTAGTATTCAAAGAGAAGAGAAGGTACAAGAAACCTCAAGTACTAAGGTAGTCAGTCAGAAAAAGGCTGAAGTAGTTCAGTTCGAAAAAGTAAATGGATGTTGAAGAATCCAGAGTCTATAAAACAGCTTGGTTTGGAATTCTAATTCATCCAAGTAAGAGTTGGGATAGTTGGATCCAGAAAATTAATGAAAGCTAAAGGTTAATGCCATCTTAGTATGTGACTGGAATTGTGAAGGCAACCAAGAGTGATTGGCTAGAAATTGCTCAGGTCAGAACTAATCATGTATAGTGCCTACAATGAGAGAACAACAAGATTCAGGAATCCGGGAAGAATTGAAGACTTTTGGGATCAGCAAGGAAAAGTTGTACATGGAGAAGGAAGTTGCTGCAATTTCTATGGCAGCAAGTATGTTATGGCTTGTTGGGACAACCAGAGGAAATAATTATTGCATGTTGCAAGTGATGTTGATGATGTTTTTGCATGTAGAACGAAACAACAGAAAGTTGAAGTGTTGGTTATAAGTTTGATAAAAGAACCATGAAAGCTTCTACTATCATCAGCTAGTTAGGTAACATCAAATTCATTCAATGGCAGCTATGCAGGTAAGTATTTCTCTTTTGAAATTATGTTGCATAATTTCCAAAGGGAAATTCAGGTAAGAATTTCTCTGATAGAATTTTATAATACACAATATGGTATTATTTAAATGCATTGACATGAATAAGACACCACTAAAGATGGTAAAGGCTAGAGGCTTGTTATAGTTATCAAAGCTTTTATATTTTGAATGCACACACTGACATAGTAGAATGTCATGTTAATTCGGTTATGGAGTAATAACCAAAGAAATAAAAGATAAGAACTTGTTATAGGAATGAATGCCAGTAAAGCTAGTCATGTATGAGACTAGGACATGGTTGGATATGGCAAAGTACGGATATGGAAAGGTTATGAACCACACAGGTACCAAAAGCTTCCTACCTTTAAATAAAACTTGGACTGCAACTTTTTTGCTAACACTAATGAACACCACAGAATTATATTTTTTGTATAGTGATCGGGTCGAAAAGGATGGTATCCAATTAATTGAGAAGACAACAGGAAGTGTGTGGAGAATGTGTCAAGACATTGGCCAGAATTCCAACTTGTGGATGGTGAGATACATGACTGAGATAAAGAGCATTATGTAATTCAATGCAAGGTGCATTGAATAAATATGTACATCTTCTTGGAAAAGGTGTGCACCCCTCTTGGGCGCTAGTCTTCTAGGGTTTGAGCACCCTATTGTGTGCTAGGTCTTATTGGTGGTGAAGTTCTTTCTCTTGAATAATATAGCAAAGGATTTGGATGGGTTTTCTTCCCTTGTTGAGAAGGGTTTCCCAGGATACTTCTTCTGTTCTTGTGCATGGTGTTTCTTCTTATGATCTTGGTTGTTGCAACATTATTGGTTATGGTTAAGACAAATGTTTAAATAGAATGAAATTCATGTTTAACCTTGCTTATAGAAAAATCAACATGGTATCAGAGCATAGGTATTGAAGAAGCCATTGCACAAAACATATTTCAGCCATCCTCTCTCTCTTCTGCAGAAACTGTACGACCCTCCTAGGGTTTCCAGAAAATTCGTACAGCCTACCCTTCTGAGGGTTTTCAGCACTTGAAACTTGGATGTTGGGGATAAAAAAGGACATAGGTGTGTACGGCCTCCTTCAGCGCACCTCCAGCAAGTCTCAAATTTCAATTCCGAGCATTTTGACTTTTGGCCCTAGGGTTTCACTAATTTCTATAGAAAATTTCATAATTGTGTTTCTGCAACTCTTTCAAGAAGCTCTTCAGCTTACCAGGGCTATCATACTTCTCAAAGGATTATTGTTGGCAGTGATAAGTCCAACAAAACCTAAAAGTGCTAGCCTAACCTAGCCATTAGGTTTTCTAGCCTAGTTGATAAGGGTTTGTGAAGAATCCAAAATGAGCAAAATCATGATGGGAGGAAAGCTTGATGATTCAAGCAAACTCAGTTCCAGAAAGACAAGATCTCAAAGAAATGAAGACATCAACATCTCAACACTTTTGGTATGGTCCATACCAATGATTATACTTGGTTAATTGATAGTGGTGCCTCCAGGCACATGACCGGTCATAGAAATCACCTAACACATTTCGTTGAGAAAGAGATACATCTACATGTTGTTCTTGGAGATGATGCCAGATATAATGTGAGAGTTGGAACTTCTACCTTCCAACTAGATTCAGATATGCATCTTGAATTAGAAGTACTATATGTACCCAGAATGAAGAGGAACCTTGTCTCTATTTCTGCCTTGGAAGACAAAGGCTATAAGATTACCTTCTCAGAAGGAAGAGTTCTTGCATGGCACAAAGACTCTCATATAAGTGTTTCCAAGGTAATTGGTGTCCGAGAAAACAGCTTGTACAGATTAACCATCAAACCAGTCCAAGTCTTACTATATGACACTATTAGCTTGAGTGAGCTATCGCATAGAAGACTTGCTCACATTCATTATAGAGCTCTTCCATCTCTAGGGAAAATGGTAACAGGTCTAGCAGAAAAAGAATTCAACAGTGTTTGTATTGAAGCAGGAATCAAGAGGGAGTTCAAATCTCCTTACAACCCTCAACAAAATGGGTTTGTTGAAAGGAAAAACAAAACTATCATTGAGGCAACAAAAGCAATGATACATGATTAGAGTCTACCTATGACTCTATGGGTAGAAGAATGTATGACAGTAGTATATGTTCAAAATGGAAGCTCTCGTCAGATCCTAAAGAACATTACTCCAGAAGAAGCCTTCACCGGAGTGAAGCCTAAGATTGGACACTTCAGAATATTTGGATGTCCAGTATATCTTCATGTACCCAAAGAAAAGAGATCCAAGCTAGAACCTTCAGGAAGGAAGGGCACATTTGTTGGATACCGTGAATCCTCAAAAGCATATCGAAACTACATTCTTAGTCAGAGACAAATTGAAGTAAGTAGAGATGTTACTTTTGAAGAAGAAGTAGCCTTCCAGAAATCCAAAGAAGCTCAAATGGAAATTGATAGTGAGACAATGCCTTATCCCCCTTCAGCAATTTAGAGGGAGACATATATTATTCCAGATGATCCAATAGCTCCAGTTGATCCAGTTGTTCCAACCGAGTCAGATGCTCCAAGCAACATACCCAGAGATATTACAATTGGACATAAAAGGCATGCTTGGGCCCAACAAACTCTACAAGAAGCAAAAGGGAATAAATCTCTGCAAGGAACAACCAGAGAGAGCAAGAGAACAAATATATTCTCAAGCTACCTTTCATCCATAACCCACATCATTGACTCAGAGCCATCTTGTCATTGAGAAGCTTCAGGTGAACAAGTAGGGCAAGATGCCATGACTGAAGAATACCAATCTATATTTAAAAAATGATGTATGGGATGTTGTTCCAAGACCAGAGGGAAAGTCTGCAGTGACTTTCAAATGGATTTATAAAATCAAGCATGTTGTTGATGGAATCATCGAAAAATACAAAGCAAGATTTGTGACCAAAGGGTTTTCACAAATAGAGGGAGTGGACTCTAACGAGACTTTTGCACCAGTAGCCCGATACACCTCCATTCGATCCATCATTGCACTAGCTTCTTCCATGGGTTGGAAGCTACATCAAATGGATGTAAAGACAGTCTTTCTCAATGGTGAAATTGAGGAAGAAGTTTATATTGAGAAGCTAGAAGGATTTGTTGTACAGAACGAAAGATATCATGTATCCAAGTTGAAGAAAGCCATATATGGTCTAAAGCAAGCACCATGTCCTTAGTACGAGAAAATGGATGGATTTATGATGAGTTTGGGCTTCAACAAAAGTGATGTTGACCCAAACTTATATTATCACATTGATGGCAATGAGTGTTTGATTTTGGTCCTATATGTGGACGACCTCTTTCTCACCGGTTCAGAGAGACTCATTGTTAAATGAAAACAAGCATTGACTTCTAAATTTGAAATGAAGGATTTGGGCTTGATGCACTACTTCTTGGGACTAGAAGAATGGCAGAGAACAGATGAGATTTTTCTGAGTCAAGGAAAATATACTATGGAGATACTGAAAAAGTTCGGCATGACAGAATGCAAATCCATGCCCACTCCAATGGTTATGGGTTTGAAGAAAATGAGTGATACTGATTCAGGAGATGTATATCCACACTTATACCGACAATTGATTGGATCATTGATGTATCTAGTTAACACCAAACCGGACATTTGCTATGCAGTAAATGTGCTTAGCCAGTTTATGATCAAACCAAGACAGACACACTGGATAGTTGCAAAACATGTATTGAGATACTTACGAGGCACAATTGGTTATGACCTAAGATATGCCTCCAGTGTGGACTTGAGCCTGCAAGGATATGCTGATGCAGATTAGGCAGAAAGTGCAGTAGGCAGAAAAATCACCTCCAGTTGTTTCTTCACTTTAGGGTATGTCGTAGTTTCCTGGTGTAGCAGAAAACAAGCTATGTTGCATTGAGCACTACAAAGGCAGAGTACATTGCATTGAGTGTAGCAGTCTGCAAAGCAGTATGGCTTCGCAAACTTCTGACTCACTTGTTCGATCATGAGATGGATCCTACTATTACTCATTATGATAACCAGAGTTGTGTAAAGCTCTATGAGAACCCTGTGTTTCATGACAGCTCGAAAGACATTGAGATAAAGTATCACTATATAAGACACATGGTGCAGAGGAAGAAAGTACACATGCAGTATCTTCCTACTCATGAACAGATCGCAGATCTCTTCACCAAACCACTTGCCAAGACAAAGTTCGAGTATTTCCGTGAGAGACTTGGCCTGGTGGAAAATGCCTCCCTAATTGAGAGGGAGTGTTGATGATTGCAGTTATGTGAGACATTCTCCAGGACACAAAACTGAGAGAGAGCCCCTGAGAGGGGTGTGTGGTTCCTATCTGAGACGGAGCTAGAACGTAGAGATGGCCTCCTCCTTATAGAGAGTTGAGAAGAACTCCAGATGGTTCTCCTGTGTAACGCAATGAGAAAGGAGATCTGCAGAGTTGGACATGCATGTGGCTGAGCACAAGGTAAACGTGTGAAATCCCAAAGTGTTGGGTGCATCGTCATGAGAACAGAAATGAAGATGATGTATTAACCTCCTCTGAGCAGAGAGTTGATGAGAAACTCCAGATGACTCTCATGTGTAATGCAGTGGGAAAGAAGATTCGTTGAGTGGACGAGCACATGTGAACGTGATCCTAGTGGTTGAGCAATAGTGAAGAAGTGGTTCTTTTGTGTAATGTAGTGAGCCAGAGATATGGGCATCCCTATGGATGTGCCCCTAGTGGATGAGCACTAGTGGGTGTATAATATCTCTTCTTGTATTGTTCAAGAGTCAGACCTACCTATAACCTTAATTGCAAAGGGTACAGGTCGGCCCAACCTTAATGTGACTGGTAATTAATGTAAAAGATAATTATTCTGGTTAATATTAATTATATTATAAGATAGAGAGGTCGGCCGTATTGTGCCAATAAAAAAATTTGTTGACAAGTTCAGTCTAGTATAAGTAAAGGTAAATTCCCCATTGAGGAATCATATCTTTCATGCGAGTTTGGAAATTTCAGCAAGTACATCTTCTTGGAAACGGTGTGCACCTCTCTTGGGCGCTAGTCTTCTAGGGTTTGAGCACCCTCTTGTGTGCTAGGTCTTATTGGTGGTGAAGGTATTTCTCTTGAAGAATATAGCAAAGTATTTGGCTGGGTTTTCTTCCCTTGTTAAGAAGGGTTTCCCAAGATACTTTTTGTATTCTTGTGCATGGTGTTTCTTCTTGTGATCTTGGTTGTTGCAACATTATTGGTTATGGTTAAGACAAATGCTAAAATTGAATGAACTTCATGCTTAATATTTCCCATAGAAAAATGAACAGCACCAAACACCAAGTTGTCAAGGAGGAGGAGTCCATGAGGAGGCCTTTGTGCACAACGCATCGAAACACATTAAAACCATTAGCGTTTATAAAGGCAAATGTTTTATCTTGTTAAGGTTTAAGCTATTATTAGGTTTCTTTTCAATTTACTAGATAACCATAGCATAGATAGGATAACTAAGAGAAACACAATCACAAGATATACAACATTTATCTTGGGAAACCCTCATGGGGAAGAAAACCCAGCAAAAACTTCCTTGATATAAATAGCCAATACAATGCCAAGACAATAAACCAAACACTAGAGAATATCCTCTACTAAGAAATGTGCCTCTCTCTCTTCCTTCTTCTCCAACTGCAACTACCAAACTTGCGCTCTGGATGATCGATTGAGTGAGTGAACAAATGAGGCACTGGCTTCCTTCATTTATACAAATTGACAAGTGTTGAAAAGGTGTCTCTTCGTTGGACAGGGCCGACTTGTCTTCTGAGTGGTTAAAACCACTTTAAATTGCCTATGCGCCGACTTCTCAATTTGCATAATATATTTAGGGTTTGACCAATCCGCAAAACGGGATTTGGTCAATTACAATGCCCATCATGATAAATACACAAAAGGGGATTGATCTAATGAATAATAAATCAATAATAAATAGAATACTATTTGCAGTTACAATATTTCAACACTCCCCCTTAACAAGAAGGGTATTCTACAACATCATCAGGAGAGAGAGAGGGAAGCAACATCAACAGCATATGGAACACTGACTAGCATATCTATAAATCATCGGAAGTTTTTCTCATCATCAATATCATCATTCACAGCAGGGAGCTGGAATGGCATCATCATCATCTACATCAACATGGATTAGTATAACACTAATACATCATCATCAATAACAGCACAAGGTTGATACAACATCAACAACAATAATATCACAGCACAAAGGTTGGAGCATCATCAACAACAACAGCATCACAGCACGAAGGTTGGAGCATCATCAACAACAACAGCATCCCAGCACGAAGGTTGGAGCATCATCAGCAACAGCAGCATCACAACACGAAGGCTGGAGCATCATCAACATCAGCACTAGGCTGGAAATCTTCAGCACGAAGTTGGCATCTCATCAACATCAACACGAGGCTGGAAATCTTCAGCACGAGGCTAGCATCACAACAACATCAGCACGAAGCTAGAAATCTTCAACACTAGGTTGTCATCACAACAACATCAACACAAAGCTAGAAATATTCAGCACGACGCTGGAAATCTTCATCACGAAGATGGCATCTCATCAACATCAACACGAGGCTGGAAATCTTCAACACGAGGTTGGCATCAACACTACTCCCCCTTTCGAGGGAGGTCATTTCGGACTACACCAAGTTTATCTTGAAAGTGCTCAAACTTTACACGAGATAGAGGCTTGGTCAACACATCAGCAACCTGTTCATTCGTGCTAACATGTTGGAGCTTTATGGCTCCTCTCTGCACCATATCACGGATGTAATGATATCGAATCTCTATGTGTTTTGACTTGTCATGGAACACAGGGTTCTCTTTCATCTTTATACAACTTTGGTTATCACATAGAATCATGGTTGCTTCCATCTCTAGATCGAATAGACCTGTCAACAAATTCTGAAGCCATATGGTTTCACAACTGGCAGAACATGCAGCAATGTATTCTGCTTCTGTCGTGCTAAGAGAAATGTTCAATTGTGTCCTACTCTTTCATGAGATCATGGCTAACCCCAGACTGAAACAACATCATAAAGTGCTCTTTCTGTCAGAGACAATTCCAGACCAATATGAATCGGTATAACCACTCAGTCTGAAGTCATGATCTCCATTATAGTTGAGACCACAATCTAATGTACCCTTAAGGTACCTCATCACATGTTTTGCAGCAACCAAGTGAACACGTCTGGGCTCTACCAAAAATCGACTCAAGGTGTTCACAGCAAAACATATATCTAGCATGGTGTTCGTCAGATACATTAACGATCCAATGATCTATCTGTACAGCGTAACATCAATCAATTCTGACAAAGTGCCAACCAGGAGCTTCAACTTTGTTTCCATGGGTGTATTCATGGATTTGCACTCCAACATATGAAATCTCTTCAGTATTTCAACTGCATACTTACATTGGTTAAGGAATATCTTCTTTGGGCTCTACCAAACCTCAATACCTAAGAAATAGTGCATTAGGCAGCGAGCTTCTTCTTACAATCAGTGATGGGCCTTTCTTCTCCAATTAAGAATAAGTCATCCACATATAGCAGCAATATAACAGGCTCATCATTCATAACCTTGAAGTAAAGGTTAGAATCATCTTTACTCTTGGTAAAGCCCAAGCTCGTCAGGAAACTGTCAATCCTTCCATACCAAACTCTAGGAGCTTGCTTCAATCCGTATAGATCCTTATTCAACTTGTAGACATGAGTCTTCCTGTCTTCAACTTCAAACCCTTGAAGTTGTTCTATATACACTTCTTCTTCAATGACACCATTCAAGAAATTTGTTTTCACAACCATCTGGTGTAACTTCCATTTCATCTTAGCTGCAAGAGCTATGATGGTTATGATTGAAGTATATTTGGCTACAGGAGCAAACGCCTCTTCATAATCAATGCCTTCCTTTTGAGAAAAGCCATGAGCATCAAACCTTACTTTACATTTCTCAATACTTCCATCAACAACATGTTTTATTTTGAAAATCCATTTGGAAGATACCACATCCTTGTTCTTCGGTCTGGGAACTATTTCCCATACATTATTCTTTATAATGGATTGGTAATCTTCTGTAATGGCATCTGCCCAATCTTTCTTATGAATAGCTTCTTCAGAGAAAGTAAGCTCATTCTCTAAGAGATTACACATCAAAGGCATATAACTAGAGAATGGCTTGGGTTTCTTCACTTGTCTCATGGTTCCTTCGGGGCACCATACTTCTCTCTATCTTGACTAAGTTCCCTTTCCCAGGTTGGCTTTCTCTTGTGCGAGATCGTCATCTGGGGAGGCTCTTGGGATTTTATTATGTCATGATATTCTAGAATCTGTTCATTAAGGGAAGTTATGACTTCCCTCACTAGTTCTGCAAATCTGAGAGCCATGGATTCTTCTTCATATATTTCTTCAAGTTGGCATCTTCTTGATCTCTTGAGTGTTGCATCTTCAACAAAGGTTACATCCCTATTGATCTCTATATGATGGTAACCTAGTATATAAACTCTAAAGACCTTGGAGACCTCACAGTATCCAACTAATATTCCTTTTTTTCCTGAAGGGTCCAGCTTGGTTCTCTTCTCTTTCGGAATGTGTACAAATACTGGGCAGCCAAATATTTTGAGATGGCTTACTTCTGGCTTCTTTCTGGAGAACATCTCTTCAAGGGTCTTGAACCCAAGTGCACTATGGGATAATCTGTTTTGTACATATATTGTTGTTTTTGTTGCTTCTTCCCATAAGTGCATTGGAAGATCTTGATCATGGATCATACTCTTTACTACTTCCATTATAGTTATGTTCTTTCTTTCTGCTACACCATTTTGTTAAGGATTGTAGGGAGTAGTGAGCTCTCTCTTGATCCCGACATCTTTGCAAAAGTTTGCAAACTCTTTTGAGGTGTATTCTCCTCCATTATCTGACATGAGTATCTTGATCTTTCTTTTAGAGAGATTCTCTATCAAGGCTTTGAATTCCTTGAATTTATTGAACACTTCATCTTTTGATTTCAAAAAGTAAACCTAGGTTTTGCGAGAATAGTCATCAATGAAAGACACATAGTATACATACCCATTGATGGAGGTTGATGGCATTGGGCCACATACATCTGAGTGAATTAGCTCTAGGACTCCTTCAGCTTTACTATCTCTCTTCGAGAAAGGGTTCTTGATGTTCTTTCATTGTGCACATCCATTGCACACACCTTCATGGTCAACCTTGAATTTCGGTAGACCCGTGACTGCCTTGCTTACATATGTTAATGCCTTGTAGTTGATGTGGGCTAATTTTCTATGCCAAAGTTCACATGGATTCTCAATGGAATGGGTCAAGGCTACTTCGGAGTGACCCTTTAGCTTATACAAGCCACCTTCTTCTTTTCCAATAACAATTGCTTCTTCCATGGTTTTTCCTTTGGGCCACATAAGAACTTCTCCATCTATGAAGGCAACTCTGAAGCCTTAGAAAGTAAGTTCTTTGTCAAACCTGGTACATATAGTACATCCTTCATCTTCATTGGGGTCCCTGAATCGAGTTTGTAATTTGATTCTCCTACTCCTTTGATAGGGTATTGATAATCATCTTCAAGTGTAACTTTCTAGGGAAACTTCTTTTATGTAAGGCAAGATAGAATGTCTCTTTGACCTGTCATGTGCTTGGAAGCACAACTGTCTATGAGCCAAGTGTCCTCACCAGGTGACACTGATCATGAGAGGGCAGAGATTAAGACATAGTCTTCAATCTGTTATTTTATCATCTTTGTGGGTGGCTCTTCATCTTCAATTGTATGGGCATGGTGCCTCTTGTTTCTCTTCTTGTATTATTCCCGTCTAGCTGGACAATTCTTATCAATATGTTCCATCTTGTCATAATGGTAACATTAGTAGGATGAGAAATCTTTCTCTTCTTTGACCTTTCTGAAACTTCTGGAATCTCCTTGGAGGGTGAGATTATTTATGTATGAATTTGTTTTGGGGGTGAGACTCCTTATGAGATTCTTTCTGGAAGAAAGACCTCTTTCTTCCACCTTTTGTATGAATATCTAGGGCTTGATCTTCATCTCGTGACAACAATGCTTCTTGGTTAGCTACTCTTGCTTCTTCTTGAACACATTCTTCTCAAACACTGTCAAAGTGTAGTTTCTCATTTCTGGCACAAATAGTTTGGATGAATGCATCCCAAGGTCTTGTGAGACCATTAAGGGTTGTCGTTATAAGTTCGTCGTCATCTATCGTATCTTCAATTGCTTCTAGTTGTTCTTTGAATTGTAATATTCTGGAGAAATATTCATGAATTATTTCTCCTTTCTACATCCTTGTACTTTTGAGTTGAGTTCTTAGATTCATCTTTCGATTGATGTTCTTTCCTTCATATAATTTGGTTAGGGCATCAAACATTTATTTTGGAGTCTTCTTTGAAGCCACTTGAGGAATCAAGTGATCTTTAATAGAATCTGCAATGATTCTTTTGGCCCTAACTGTGTCATTTTGGTGTTTTGTTTTACCTGTTGCATCAACAGGTTCTGGTACATCTTCTTTAATGAGTATTGCTAGGTCATTCTCTTCAAGAATGAGTGCAATCCTATACTTCCAGGCACGGAATTTTTCCACACCTTCTAGCTTGTCAACAAGCTTAGTGCTTGCAGGCACCTTCACCTGGAGCTAGGAAAATGACCAAAAATTGAAAATGCTCAGAATTTGATTTTGAACTTACCAGGAGGTGTGCTTGGCTGAGGCGAGTAGCCTGGTGCAGTTGGATTTTAGAAAATCCAAATTTTTCCCCTTCAAACTTGACCAGCAAAATTCTGGTTTCTGGTACTTCTGGTTTCTGGTACTTCTGGTTTTCTGGTACAAGTAAAAACTAGGGTTTCACTTTCCAGGATTTCTATCCACTGAAAAGGTGCGTTGAAGGTGACAATGAGTTCCCTAGGATAGGGTGCAGTTTTCTAAATGATTTTGGGGCTGAAATTTCTCTTCAATAAAAAGCCCTAATTTTCTTGTACGACAACAGTGACGTTTTTCTTTATCCAATGAAGGATGCTCTCTTCAGCTTAGCTCTGATACCATGTTAAGGTTTAAGCTATTATTAGGTTTCTTTTCAATTTACTAGATAACCATAGCATAGATATGATCATTGAGAGAAACACAATCACAAGATACACAGCATTTATCTTGGAAAACCCTCATGGAGAAGAAAACCTAGCAAAAACTTCCTTAATATAGATAGCCAATACAATGCCAAGACAATAAACCAAACACTAGAGAATATCCTCTACTAAGAAATGTGTCTCTCTCTCTCTTCCTTCTTCTCTAACTACAGCTACCAAACTTGCGCTCTGGATGATCGAATGAGTGAGTGAACAAATGAGGCGTTGGCTTCCTTTATTTATACAAACTGGCAGGTGCTGACAAGGTGTCTCTTCGCTGGGCAGGGTCGACTTGTCTTCTGAGTGGTTAAAACCACTTTAAAATTCATGGGGGCCGAATTCTCAATTTGCATATTATATTTAGGGTTTGACCAATCCACAAAAGGGGATTTGGTCAATTACAATACCCGACATGATCAATCCATAAAAGGGGATTGATCTAATAAATAATAAATCAATAATAAATAGAATACTCTTTGCAGTTACAATATTTCAACATCTCTCCCAATCAATGTGGGATATCCTCCATGCATATAAAAAAAACACTAAGGAGAACAACCAGCTGTCGATTGGAGAGGTTTGTGCTTGATGCCTTGTTCGACAACATTTTCAACAGTATCATGGGTAGATCTGCCAGATGTCGGATTGATGATGCAGATGTCAACAAAATAATGCATGGGTTGCCATGCCAGCATGGAAGTTTGTTTTTGAGGATTGTTTGGATGGTGATCCACCACCTCTGCTCGTTTTCACCATCGATTCTATATGAAAGATATGCCAACACATAGGAGCGCCTCTCCACAAGTTCTGTCTAAACAGCATAGTCAAAATGAGAAGCCCTGGCCAAAGATCAAGAATTTACATCAGAGAAGTATCTCATCTGCATTCAAGGTTAGCTTCAGGATTCTCAACAGGATGGCATGATGATGGTATCAATATAAATGTACACCCGCTGCCACTTCCTCCCTGCAGTGCTAGTCTTTCGTTCCTTCTCCTTTATTTCCATTTTCTCCATCAGCAGTTGTCCAGCGTAGTCCTGGAAGAATTGAGACATCAGTTGCCCCAGGTCAATGGAAAAAAGGAAAGCTTCTTGGTAGTGGCACAATTGGCACTGTCTATGTAGGTTTTAACCGGGAAACCTGGGATATGTGCGCCATGAAAGAGGTCCCTCTGGTTTCTAATGATTCCAGATCTTCTG
>ML809975.1:146490-159419 GCA_009831015.1 Picea engelmannii | reverse complement strand
TTTGACCCAGAGGAATTCAGAGTGTTATCATTGTGTTCTTTTTCCTTTCTCTGTATTTTTTCAGACTTGTGATTCCTTATCAATGGAGATCAGATTTTCCTTTTCATTTCTGTCTTTCTCTGTGTACTAATATTAATGAGTGATTGATTTACTCTTCTTCTTATTCATGCGATGATTGAATGAGGTCTTTGTTCTTTGCATTGGTGATGTAGAATTTGTTAATACACAGATTTTTACTGTGAGTTGATTGTCTTAAAGTGTTGGAAGTATCTATGACATGTTCAGATCACAGTCTTCTTTTTCTCATTCATTTATCAAACATGTTGTCTAATCTGAAGTTGTTAGGCCACTTTTGTTGAAGGATATAGTTGGGAATGTGTACAGTAGATGAAATTGATTGTCCTTATGGTCAAATCCATGTGACTTTAAAGATTATATTTCAAGATTAAATTTGAATTCTTTACATGTTACCAAGCTCACCTCATAACATTCTAGGGTGACTCTTGGAGTAATAACACGACTTGTTGCTAAAGCCTCGGAAAGGGAGGTGTAGCAGCCGATGGGTTGTGTGACAGTGAAGGTGTACACTCCTGGGGTGGGACAGGCATGTGGAGAATGAGAGTCTGTGATTTGTGGGCGTAAGTGGCTCCTTGGAGGAAATCCTTCATGTTGTACTATGCAACTCCCTGTTGTCCCTGCCTAGCCTAGGGATCCCTTTCCCGGTGGAGTTTAATCCCAGCTTGGGGGTGACTCACTGTTGAGAGTGATGAGCAGCGTGGTCTATGGCTGGGAGGTTTGTGAAAGGTCTGCACACAGTTGGTGTACTTCAATTAAAAGATAAGTACCAATCCTCTGTTCATTTACATGTTGTGTATTTGTACATGCTATATTGATGAGTATTGCTTGTATATGTTGTATGTATAGGCTTATTGTTATTCCGCATTAATCTGTGTATTAGCAGAATATGTTGTTTATTTATGTGTTTATATATATATATATATATATAGATGATAATTGTTATTTCTATGGGGTAGCATGGTCGGCCTGTTGGTGGTTGGGGACGTTACAAAATGGTATCAGAGCGTTTTCTGGAGTAGCATGGCCTGGCCTGGGTGGTCGGGGATGTTACAAAATGGTATCGGAGCATTTTCTGGAGTAGCATGGCCCATCCTGTGTGGTCGAGGATGTTACATAGAAAGTTTTTGCCACGCTTATGTTGTATATGAGATACTCTACATCAAGTTGCTTGAATCCATACAAGATCTTCTTCCATTTGCATACATGGGTTTCTTTCTGGTATAAGCTTCTTTCTCAATTTTCTTTACAATGTTTTACATGTAAATTGCAATTCATGAGATACTCTACATCAAGTTGCTTGAATCCATACAAGGTCTTCTTCCATTTGCATACACGGGTCTCTTTCTGGTATAAGCTTCTTTCTCAATTTTCTTTACAGTGTTTTACATGTAAATTGCAATTCATGGATATTGTAAGAGGTATATTTGGTTTACTAGAACAAGTTGTCGTCGTAGTCTTCTCCCTCCTTCTGGGAGAACCTCTAGTTTTGAATCTCGCAATGCTTCCATTCATAAGTATTTTCACATTTTCTTACATACACTGTTCTTCATCACAACTTCCATTCCTTCTGCTTGATTGCTTCTAGTGGGTTCAAACAATGCTGGTAGTTTTATGATTCTCGGTATAATAACTGGTTGTTCTGGCTTTTCTTTCTTTCTTGGAATCTTCATGTTCTTCCTCGCGTTCCTCTTTAACTTTGGGGTCCATGGAGTCTTCTATAGATTCCATGCCCTTCCTTCCTAAAGATTCCAACTTCTTCCTTTCATCATAGGAACATAGATGTAGATGGACAACCAAGGATACTTAAGGTTTCTTTTCCAAGAAGACTTATTCTAGAGTCAAACTGAACACGTGTTGCTTATCATGGTTGCTACTTTTAATGGCCAAATACTTTATAATCTTCACGGATTTTTCAATGGATCATATCATTTAGTATTAGCTCCCTCCTAATCCTGGCTTCATGCATGAATGCATGCTCTTTTTTTTTCTTTTTTCTGGAATTCTGCAATCAGCTCCCTCCATCTAAGAGAGTCTATGCTTTTGTCTGCATCCTTATTGTTTTCTACAAAGTGCCACAAGTCTTATTCTAGTTTTCCTCTTGATTACTCACTTCTTTCTGGTCTGACTCCTTTTGGGTCTCTTCAAGTTTGATTCTGATTTCGGTTGATCTAGCAGTTGTTACTTATATAATAGATTCCTCAGTAATTGTCACCAAGGATTGTCAACATACTTCATATTTTGCATGTGTATTGTAGTCATCGTAATAGCAATCCTTATCTTGTTATTCTTCCATAGGTATTGTTTCACTGGCCATCTTTTCTTCTAATAAGTAGATATGCATGATGTGTACAGGAACTATATAAACATGGTATGTACAAGAACTATGAAGAATATTGTTACCTTGACTAGAAGAAGAAGTTTGTTTTATCCTGCTTGGCTTTCTTTGAGGGTTCCCTTTCTTCGACAACTGTTGCTTCATTTCTTTACTTCCTTTTCTTTAACTCAAGACAGTGGTTCCTGTAGTGACCATATTTTCAACAATTGAAGCATTGTATTTTTGACATACCTTTTTCTTGATTTGGTTTATTCCTTTAGCCAAACTTCCTCTTATTCCTGAAATTCTTGAACTTTGTTGTGAGAGCTTGATCATCGTATTTCTTTTGGGATTTCTCTTTTGCGCTAATCCTTGATTCTTCTTGTGCACAACAAGTCCAAAGTTCTTCAAATGTTGGATACTCCTTTCTTGTGTTGTGCTTGAGGAAAATGCATCCCATGTCTTGGGAAGGCCATTGAGTACTATATTTACTAGTTCATTTTCTGAAATGATTTCTTCAATGGCTTGTAGTTGATCTCTTAACTGAGAGATTCTTACAAGGTATGATGTTATGTTGTCATCATCATTCATTTTCATTGTCACGGAGCTCATTCTTCAGACTCATTACTTGTCTAATGTTTCTGACTCAAAAGAGGTTAGTTAGGGCATCGTACATCTTCTTAGATGAGTCAAGATGAGAGATGTAGGGTATCAAGTGATCTTTTACAAAGTCCAATATGATACTCATAACATTGATGTCATTGTCCTTGAACTTCTCCATAACTGCAACGTTCAAAGGTTCAAATTATTTTCCTGCTTCAAACTGTGGTTCCATGATCTTTCCTTTCAAGATATCCAACACTTTATTCTTAGCAAGAATGAGGTCAATACTTGTCTTCTGTGCTCTGAAGTTAGAAGCCCCTTCTAACTTGTTTTTTGACTTCATAGAGTAATTCATGATTGCTTTGATTGTTAGGGCCCTAACCTCCCTAACCCGTCACGTAGGTAGAATAATATAATTCCATATAATAAAGGCCAATATTAATAAGGCCTAGCAATAAGCAGGAATAAGTCAAATGTAAGAAGACCTAATAGAAGCTTCTGCGTCTAGAAGGATCTTCCCTAGATTGTTCTTTTGGATAGATAGGTTTAGTATAAAAAGGAATAGAGGGTATGAGAAATCTTCTCTTGGAGATTATTGTAATAGATCTCTGCTCTACTGGAGGTTGCCCCCTCGAAGAGGCAAGTGAACATTGCTATCATTAATCAAGGTGTTCTTTCTGGTGTTATTCTGGTATTATTCTGGTATTGTTCTGGTTATATTACTGTTTCTCTGCCATTTCTATGCTAAAATCTTTTTGTTTTGCATACCATTTTATATCTAGAATACTACAAGTGGTATAAGAGCACCTTCATCGGCAGAAAATTGTGGGTTAAATTTTTCAGGGTAGAGACGTATTCCGACATCTTAAAGCTACAGAGATTTGTCGTTACGTGCATAAACCCGCGATCGGGGAGTCATACGCGCAGGAAATACAAGAGGTACTTAAGCACACATCTGTTGGTCACCCTTGTAACCCATGTTGGTACCCCTTCAAGTGGTAGCGCATCAGACAACACTTGTATACGGATCGTCCTAGATCTCCTAAAGCCCTCCATAGATAAATCAATCGACCGTCTGACTGTTATAGTGCCACCGAGAACACCACTCGGGAAGATACTCTCTAGTACATAGGTAGTCGGGTAGTACGGCTAAGGGCACGGTCTAACCTCCTTAGTTGGTGCCCTGAGATATTGGGATGATTACTATTATTGGAACCTGCACGTATATCAGAGAGTTATAGCACAGAAAAAACCCTTGTCTGTAGAAACCCTGAATATCCTACCACTGGGGATGAAGACAAAAACAGAACAGACAAGATCTATTGCCGCGCAACTGTGCCTTATGCATTATGGGTGTGAAATTACTACAAATTTCTTCATGTTAATCATTTGGGCATTTCGTCACTGTAGTATTATTCAGGTCAAAGTATAACTCTACAGGAGTAGAAAAATAAAAATAAAAATAAAATAAAGAGTGGTGGTCTCGTCGACACACTTATTTGGGACCTATCCCACTGGGTTCCTCTCTTCGCCTTGATTTCAATGATACCTATCATTTTTAACACAATTTTTTTTGTGGACCCGACCTTTCTCTGGCACCCTTATTTGGTCCATATCCCATTGGATCCCCCTTTTCTCCCTTATCGCAATGGTACCTATCATTTGACACCCTTCTTCTCAGTGCTCCCACCCACCCCTCCAAACCCCTTTTTATTTCCCCTATACCATTTCCAACCCATTTCTCCAAATGGCTACCACAAGAACCCAAGAACTCAATACCTTGATTGTTGACACCCACCAGAACCAGGAAGACATCAAGACTATCAATGCCAACATTAGCTCAATCAATTCAGCTATTGAGATCCTCAAGGAACAATGTTTCTACATCAAAGACCTCAAAGACTTCAAATCCACCTTTGAACACTTCATGGGTCGTTCCCAAAACCCTTCCTCTTCTGAACAACCATCTTATCAAGATGACCATGACTCTTCCCATTACCAAGGTCCTCATACTACCAACTTTTCGCGAGACCTCCGCCCTCCCAGAATTGAGGTGAACAAATTTGATGGATCGAATCCCACAGGCTGGGTGACCCAAATGGAACATTATTTCTCTTCGCATGGCATTACTGATGATTTAGCCAAGCTTCATTGTGGTGTCCTACATCTGGATACGGAACGATGGCAATGGTGGCAATGGGGAAAAACGGCACACCAAGGGTATGTTTCTTGGACACAGTTTATGGCCGAACTTTATGACCATTTTGACTCTCACACCCACCATTTAGGTCGTTTGGCCAAGTTAAAGCAGTCTGGGACAGTGGAAGACTTTATTGTCACATTTAAGCACTTGGCTTTCAGAACAAAGGGCATGCCAGATGCTTTCTTTAAGGAATGCTTTATCAGTGGCCTCAAAGATGAAATTTGTGCCCATGTTCTCATGGCACGCCCCCAGACTTGGTTTGAAGCTACCGAACTAGGCAAGGAAGCACAACAGATTGTCTCCTCCCAAACCCACAAACCCTCCTTTCCTCCTCGCCCTAAACCCACCAATTATGCCCCTCCTGCAACTCCCCTCAAGATCCAGAAATTAACCAGGGTTGAAATGGTTGAACGTCAACTCAAGGGTCTTTGTTATTATTGTGAAGAAAAAAAAAATCCAGGGCACAAGTGTAAGGAACAGAAGCTTTTTATGGTTGTTACTGAGGATATTTATGAAGAAGATGTTGTTATTCCACCTGTTGAGGAACTACCACCGCCATTTGATCTGACCCCACCCTCTAATCCACCAGACGTTGACCTAATGATTTCACTTAATGCCCTCACTGGCTTCTCTGCTCCCCAGACTCTCAAATTAATTGGTTACATCAAAAATAGGAAAGTCATCATCCTTGTGGACAGCGGTGCACCCATAATTTTATTCATAGCGGCATTGCCCAAGAAATCAATTGTTACATCTGTGTCGTCAATAATTTTCAAATCATGATTGCCAATGGAGGTTCCATGAAATTTGGGGGAAGATGTGGAAATGTCACTCCAAATTGGTCAGTATCACCTGAAATCCCATATGTTTGCTATAGACATGGGGGTTGTGACATTGTTCTTAGTGTCGAATGGTTACCCACTCTAGGCCCCATTCTCATGGATTTTAAGGACTTAACCATGCAATTCCAACATGAGGGACAACAGTATAAATTCCAAGGCATCACAATAGGCTCCCCTGAGATCATCAGTGCCCATCGCATGGAAAAGCTCCTCAAAAAAGGTCATTCGAGCATTATAGCCCAACTCCACTCCATTCATGTTGTTGAGACACCTTTTGTGCATCCCGACCTCCAATATATCCTTTCCCGCCACCAAGTTGTTTTACCACTCCCAAAGAACTTCCCCCTTCCCGCAGAGTCCATGATCGTTCCATCCCTCTCATTCTGGGCAGTCTTCCTCCCAATGTTCACCCTTATCGTCATACTTTTTCCCAAAAGAATGAAATTGAGAAAATTGTTCATGAATTACTAGAAGTCGGTGTTATTCGTCCTAGTACTAGCCCTTATTCTTCCATTGTGGTCATGCTACTCAAGAAAGAAGGTATTTGGCGCATGTGTCCTGATTTATGCACCCTAAACAAACTCACAATCAAAGATAAATTCCCCATTCTTGTCACTGATGACCTCTTGGATGAATTGAGTGGTGTTCAGTACTTCACCAAACTGGATCTATGTTCTGGCTGTCGCCAAATCTATATGAAAGATGAATACATTCCCAAAACTGCATTTCGCACTCATGAGGGTCATTATGAATTCATGGTAATGCCCTTTGGATTGTGTAATGCTCCTTCCACTTTCCAAAGTCTTATGAATCATGTCTTTTGTCCTTTTCTCTGTCATGTTGTCTTGGTTTTCTTTGATGATATTCTCATCTATAGTAAAACTTGGCCATCCCATCTCTCCCATGTGAATCAAGTTCTTCATTTACTCTCTAAGCAACAACTTTTCCTCAAACAATCTAAATGTGCCATTGGTGCCTCAGAAGTGGAATACTTGGGTCATATTGTCGGCAAGGATGGTGTCTGAGTGGATAATTGAATCTATGTAGGATTGGCCTCGCCCTAAAACTCTTAAGAGCTTGCATGGTTTTTTGGGTAATGGGCTATTATAGGAAGTTTGTTCATAATTATGGAAAAATTGCAGCTCCTCTCACTTCTCTCCTTAAAAAGAATTCTTTCACTTGGACTTCAGCTACGGATCATGCCATCCAAGCCTTGAAAGATATTATGTGCTCGACCCTTGTCCTAGCACTTCCATACTTCACAAAGACATTTGTATTGGAATGTGATGCTTTCGAGAAAGGAATTGGAGTTGTCCTCATGCAAGATGGTAGGCCTTTGGCCTTCACTAGAAAACATCTTTTCGAGCGACATTTGGGCCAATCCATTTATGAAAAGGAAATGTTATCTATTTTTCTTGTTGTGGATCTTTGGTGTCCTTATTTATTGGGCCAGCGCTTCCAAATCAAAACTTATCATCAGAGTCTCAAGTATTTCCTGGAACAGTGAATTTCATCTCCGACGCAGCAAAAATGGGTGACCAAGCTATTTGGTCATGATTATGAGATCATTTACAAGAAGGGCAAGGAAAATGTCGTGGCCAATGCTCTTTCCCGGAAATATGAAGAAGATGGGTCCCTTTTCTCCCTCTCCTTCATTGTACCAGATTGGCTCCAAGTTGTTCGTCATGAATGGCTACAAGAGCCCAAAATTTCTCCCATGCTCCACCAATTGCAACACAATTCTTCAGTTTCTCTAGGGTACTCTTGGCACAATGAAGAGCTTTGCTACAAAGACCGTTTGTATTTATGCAAGCACTCACAACTTAAATCCACAGTGCTTTTGAAACTTCATGCCTCGCCCACAGCCGGGCATTCAGGATTTACCAAAACTTATGAACGGATCAAACGTTCTTTTTTATGGGTTGGTATGAAACGGGATGTCCGCATCTTTGTGGCTAAATGTGAGGTTTGTCAATGCAACAAAGGAGAAACTGTCAAAACTTCGGGCACACTCCAACCGCTTTTGATTCCCCCTGCTATTTGGCGAGATATTTCTATGGATTTCATTGTGGGCTTACCTAAATCGGGCAATAAGTCAGTCATCATGGTGGTCGTAGATCATCTCTCCAAATATGCTCATTTGTGTGCTCTTCAACACCCATTCACAGTTGCCACAGTAGCTCAAATCTTCATGGATAATATCTTCAAGCTTCATGGCATGCCTAATTCTATTGTCTCTGACAGAAACCCCACTTTCACCAGCAATTTTTGAAAAGAATTGTTCAAGCTACAGGGCACCCAATTGCATCTTAGCACTGCCTATCACCCCCAGACGGATGACCAGACGGAAGTTGTCAACAAGTGTTTGGAAACATATTTGAGGTGTTTTTCATCTATGAGGAAAAATGGGTGGGTTGAATGGTTACCCCTAGTTGAATGGTGGTACAACACATCTTATCATACAACTACTTGCATGACTCCTTTTGAAGCAGTCTATGACCTAAAGCCCCCATCGGTTCTCTCATATATGCTAGGGGTCTCGAAGGTTCAAGAGTTTGACAAAAATCTTACATCCTGAGAGGTTATTCTTCGTGCCCTCAAAGACAATTCGGTCATGGCTCAGAATCGCATGAAGCAACAAGCAGATCAAGGTCATTCTGAATGACATTTTGTTCAAGGGGACCAAGTGTTTCTTCAACTCCAACCTTATAAGCATACTTCACTCAAAGTTGAACACTGTCAGAAACTTGCGCCCAAATTTTATGGTCCTTATACAGTGCTCAAGCAGGTGAGATTGGTGGCCTATCAGTTAGCGCTACTCAGTCAATCGAAGCTCCATCCTGTTTTTCATGTTCCCTGCTTAAAGAAGGTGATTGGAACTAAGTGCCAAACTCAAACTAGTCTCCCTAAGTTGGATGAAGAAGGTTCCATATGGTTGCAGCCACAAGCAGTCTTGGCCCAGTGAGAGCCTCATCTTCGTCATCGCACCATCAAGGAAGTGTTAGTCCAATGGAAAGATGCAACTCCAAAAGATTCCTCTTGGGAACCAACCACCATTCTACAACAATTTCCTCATCTTAATCCTTGAGGACAAGGTTGTTCTTCAAGGGGGAGGGCATGTTAAGGACCTAACCTCCCTAACCCATCACGTAGGTAGAATAATATAATTCCATATAATAAAGGTCAATATTAATAAGGCCTAGCAATAAGGAGGAATAAGTCAAAATGTAAGAAGACCTAATAGAAGCTTCTGCTTCTAGGAGGATCTTCCCTAGATTGTTCTTTTGGAGAGATTGATTTAGTATAAATAGGAATAGAGGGTATGAGAAATCTTGTCTTGGAGATTATTGTAATAGAGCTCTGCTCTACTGGCAGTTGCCCCCTCGAAGAGGCAAGTGAACATTTCTATCATTAATCAAGGTGCTCTTTCTGGTGTTATTTTGGCATTATTCTAGTATTGTTTTGGTTATATTATTGTCTTTGCCATTTCTATGCCAAAATATTTATGTTCTGCATACTATTTTATATTTGGAATAATACATTGACTTGGTCAACCTTTAACTTTGACCAAAAACTCAAAATTGACGTCTTGGTTGGCTGAGATTACTAAGGGGTGCGCTAGGCTAGGGCGCACTAGGCTATCTAGGAATTAGGTCAAGCTCTTTTCTTAAGGTGCCTCAACAAGAGGGTTAGGGTTTTGTTGTTGTAACAACACTTTGACTACAACTGCAACTGAGCAAATCCTCTCAATCTACCTTCCAGCGGTTAGACTGTCCGAAGATAGTGTGGGCCCATAACTTGTTAGAAAAATAGGTGTGCTTGTTTCACCATAGACAATATAGCAATATTGTCACCCAATCATAGGCACAAAGGCCACCCCCGAGCACCTTAACCTTGATAGATAAAATAATTCTGGAAGCAAATCAATAGCCAACCAAGGTAGCGCACCTTTCTCCAAGGCTAGCACACCAAGCAAGAATAACCAAAGGCCAAGAAGAAAGTCCAACCATAACCAAGAGAAAGTCCAAGCCAAAAACAAAATGCAAGTTGCAGTAGTTGCAGCTGCAGCTACAGTTCCTCTCCAAACTTGTGCACCATTGGTCTTATGCAATTGTGAGAGTGTGTGTACAAATAATCTCTAGCACCCTCTATTTATACTACTCTTGGAGGCTAATAACTTAATATTAGTTATTCTATTAAGCCGACTTGTCTTATAGGGTTATTATCCAAGGCTTTCGGGTTTCTCTTGCTTCTCGGAATATTCTAGTCTTGTCAAAGGTTACAAGTGGAGGTTAATACCTCCCAAAGCTACCATAATATCAACAAGAAGGCTTTGGACAATTTCCACACATCTAAACACTTAGATCTATGCGGAAGTACATGTCCCATGCTACAACCATAAACAAGATGTGCTCAAAATCTCTTTCATTGATGCTCACTCTGATCTCCAAACAATAAAACATCTATGCCTTCTTTCTATCAATCCCCCTTACTAATGATCTTTTTTTAATCCATTATGTCTTTCCAACAGTTGCCAAAATTAATTTTGAACTCCAGTGCCCTTGATGACTATAGACTAGTAACATCCAGTTGTTTGAATGTTGTCTTAGAGGTGGGAGATCCAACCTTGATGAATTGTTGCTATGTGGTTGTAGTGGCCCTTTTAGCATTGCTATCCCTTTCGATAAGAAGCAACGGTCATCTTATCTAGAAGAAAAGTGTTCCTTTCAATTGAAAATGATGGTAAATGGTTGTATTTGACTTTAACTGTTGATGTTTTGGTAGTTGCGGGAGGTATTAACCTCCAGGTGTAACCTTTGTACTTAGAATAGAATATTCTGGGAGTAAGAGAACCATTAAACAGATGTGTGGAAACCCTAGAAGAGAAGTCATCCCAAGGAGAATAATAATAAAGAAATAGAAAACCCTAAAAAGAGAAGTCGGCCCTGCCAGAAAAATAAAAATAAAAATAATAGTCAAAGTGAATTATATTTGCCAAAAAAGACAAGTCAGCCTTGTGCAAAAAGTTCATTGGCAGAATAAATATAAATAAGGTGATGCCTTAGCTCATTTGTACACTTACACTCACTCACTCAGCAGAAGGAGGGCTCAAGTTTGAGGAGTTGCAGTTGCAGCTGCTGCAGTTGCAATAGAATGAGGCGCAAGTCTTTTGTGTGCTTCTCTTGGTAAAGGTACGCTTCTATTAGTAAAGGCATGTTCTCTTGGAATTGTGTTGTTGTTGTAGCAGTGGTGTTTTTTGTTAGGGTTTATATGTTGGTTCTAGTGTGGACTTGTTGGAATCATTCTATCTAAGAAAAGGTTAGTGTGCTCGAGAGTGGCATAGTGAATTCCTATGGTTGGGTGACAATGATGTGACATTGTCTATGGTTAATCGAGCATACCAAAATTTTAACATGGTGTCAGAGTTGGTTTCCTTCGTAACAGTCTAACCACTAGAAGGAAGATCCTCAATTTCCCCCATTGTCAAGCTCGTTAAGCACTTATTGAACCCATCAAGAAGGTTGCCTAAGTAGGGTGCATCTTTCCCCCGAATCAGATCTCCAAAATTATGAAATTGAAAAATTAGGGTTTCCTCATAAAACCCTAGGTCTGTAGTACCAGTTGTAGTGCCAATTGTTTCGTGCCAGTTGCAGCACCAATTGCAGTGTCAGTTGGAACACCTTGAAGTTTTAGGATTCGTCGTTGATTGTCGTTGTTTTTCACTCCTGTCGGAGGTATGTACTTGTATGTGTTTAAATTGTATCATTATCTTAAGAGTATTTGTAGGAGAAGGGGTCTTTTGTCCAAGTAAGAATTGTGTATCTAGAGGCATCTTAAATCTAGAACATTTAGAAGAACAATGCACACCAGGTTTGATTATTTTGATATGCATCTAGTTGTTATGGCATTATTGTGATCTTATGAACATCTAGTTGTATTTTGATCTATTGAAGTTATGATTATCATACTAACCTTTGGTCAAAGTTAAAGTTATAAGTTGACTCTAGTCAAAGTATTGGGTTGATTAAGGTTGAGATTTTTGAGTTTACTTGCATTCCCTAACTCAGATTTCTTTCAAGAAAGAATATTGTCTTAGTACAGGCGACAGGTTGGAGAGAAAACTTGTCATCTTGAGTGGAGGAGACTCGAAAGAAAAGAAAAAACACTCGTTCTTGAAGATAAGACTATAGGTTCCAGGTTTGATTGATTAAATTGATAAGTTTCCAATTTGCATGTATCAAGTTTGCTAATTGCTACATTACAAGTAAACACTATAGTTGTGACATCGATCCTTGAAAGGTTCTATTACTACTATATACAATGAATATTTGGTAGCATGTGAGTACTATTGATATAAATGCTTATTTTATTTGTTTGCAAGATGAACTAACATCTCCTCTATGAGACTTCTTGTTTTGCTTTGAGGCAGATCACTTTGGTAATGATATGTTGATTACCATGGAATTGTCTTTTATTCTTGTTAACATAGATATGTTCTTATGAAAATGCTATTATATTGGAAATATTTCTGCTCTTGTTTTTCTTGTTCCGGGCAGGTTACCATGGAGGAATGATTGGTCACAACACTAGAAGATTGTTGTTCCTATTTCTTATTATTACATTTTTATTTTGGCTCTTGTTCTAGGCAGGTCACAAGTGATAGCTCTGAGAAAGAGCTACTGTGACAATTGTTCTCGTTATTGTTTTTATTTTTATTATAAGAGTATTATTCTTGTCTATTGTCTTCCCTTGTTGTTCGTCTTGTTCCAGGCATGTCACAGGTGATAACTTTGAGGGAAGCTATAGTGACAGTTGCAGGAGGCAACATATTAGATGGTCTCTAGTTTGAGACATGGAGTAGACTATCCAGATAAGAAGTTGTATATAC
>ML809975.1:38519-53868 GCA_009831015.1 Picea engelmannii | reverse complement strand
TTCTTCTTATTATTCATGTTCTTATGTAGAGTTTGATTAATCATCCTTCAACTCAAACTCTATTTTCTTTGGTTCTTCCGTCCTTGGTAGGACTTCTTGTATGACAACATCTTTAATTTCTCTAAATACCACATTGTTGAGGAAAAGGTATGGAACACCTTACTCAATCATTTTCAGATCTTTCCTGGCTAGGAAAAAATAGTTGGGAGTGTCACTCGAGGTTTATAGCCTCAAAACATTTACTCAATCTGCAAGTATTAATTACAAGGATTAAGGTTGATTTTATGATTTGTAAATGTTGCGATGTAAAGATAAAATTTATACAAGGCTACAAGATTGTATACAGCTTTTACAATAAAGTAAACATGGAGACCAAAAGCGAAAAGAGGAACCAAGTCATGAAGACATATGTATGAGATAGAACAACAATCTGATTTATTTCATTCTCAGATACAAAAAGTGTATTTCCCTTTACAAACCCGTGTGAGGGTATGGACCAAATTCATATTTAGAGGTCTCCGATGGGCACCATACAAAGAGACTTTTACAGTAAAATAAAACTGAAATTAATAATCTGGATCAGCTTGCCACAAAAATGTTGCCATTCGACTCTGCAAGATATCCTTTATCAACCATGAAAATTAATTCACAAACAGACAAGAATACACAGACTATCAAGGATGAATCAACACCTCTAAAACAAGCAGTTGAAAAGTATGATTCTGTTTTGAACCTTGTTGCCTTCAATAAGACCCTGTTGTCAACAAGAGGATTAGGCATTCAAGTAAACTCATAAATGAATGAAAACTAAAACTATCTCATTTAACTAATGAGCAAACCTTAGTTTTGTCTTTCTTCTTCTATTCTCCCCTTGTCTCTTCTTCTCATTGAACCTTTATTCTTTCTCAATAAGTTGAGATAGTTCAACTACTTTCTTTAGTTAAGTCAAATTAACTTAACTAATTATTTTACAGAGAAATAACTAATAATAATATATAATAAGGGTCTAGTTAATAATTACTAAATAGGTGGGACCTCTTGTGACTCCCATCATTCTTTTGCTAATCATCAATTATAAAATACAAAATTTTATCATTTGGATCATATAACACCCTTGTAGCTCCCCTTGATATTATTCAAATCAAATATTTAAATATTAGCAAAATTTAAGGACATATCCCAAAAAAACAATATATCAATTTCATCCACAAAAACATCCAAAATAAAGCTTGTTGTCAACAAAAGTTGCAAATTATCAAATATTGTCTTCATTACTGAAAATCATAAAAAAAACTTTAAAATCCATATTTGTTGCTTTGCAAGGCATATGTTTTCTTCTCACTGTTGTCTCCAACTAACTTTCCTTAAGTGGCCCTTGGTTGGTTAGACCCTTGGGGTTGTATTTCGTTGATCACATGAGAGCAACCATCTTTTAGGTGGAGGCGCGAAGACACAGACTAAGAGGATTATGTGGAAGGAATGGAGGGGAAAGCCATTGCTTTTCCTCTGTCTTGCACAGGTTGCAGGATATCAATTTTTAATCTTTTGCTAGCGTGTGAGGATTGCACTGATGAAACAATATGAGCAATTTGAACATTGGGATTAATTGGTGGTGGTAAAGGCAATGACACAGTGGGCCAACCATGGTGGTGAGAGACAGGTTGGTGGACAATGCATTTCCAACCATCATTAGCGGGGACTTTAGGCTGCAATGATATATGTGGAGGAACGAGAACGCCAGGAAAAATCTGAGGAGGCTGAAATGGGGGTCTGACAAGTCAGGGATGCAAGATACCATGGCCAACCAAATTAAAAAACCCAGCTTGAAACAGTTAGTTGAAATATTGTGGATTAGCATCGAAATGAATAGAAAATTGAGGCATCCTATAGCCTCGATTCCAATTTCCCCTGCCTCTGTTATTTCGGCCATTGTTGTCTCTACTGAAAAAAAAAATCATCCTATAGCAACAATCTATTAGTCGTGAAGTTCTTAATAAACCATACATGAAACTCTACTTACATAAATCAAAAGTTGGCTCTAGAATTTCCCTACAAGACACATGCAATCCATCCATAACATGTCATTTATTAATTGGCACTTGAACATGGAATTGATAGGGTTAATGGGAAATATGGAGGGCTTGTTTTTAGCGAAAAATGATATCATGGAGGGGAATAAATATACAAATATTGTTCAAACAATTAATAAAACAATCAACTGTGTATCTAAACATATCCAGAACATCAATCATCAACCCTTGCCATATCAAGTTCCTTTCATTTCCACACAGACTCCTCTTCAAAATAAATATCACAGAACAGGGAATGAATAAGTGAAATTGGGATTATGAAGGGGTTGTATTTAGTGAAAATTGGTAGAATGGGGGGGAATTCTTACGGATATTGTTCAAATGATATATCAAACATACCATCTCTTATGTAAATTCGCAATCAAAGTATCTTACTGTTAAAAAAATTAAAGTTTAAACCATACTTTGTTTCCAAAACAACAACCCAGAACTGGTGCTTGCTTGACAAAACTGCTCACTTGCCTTAGAAACTGTATTACACAGTTACCAATTTAATATGCCCAGGATTTTGAAAAATAACCGTAATAACAATATAGCCTATATATAACAGAGTTGAAAATGAACAACATCATAATCGCCATAGGAAATACAACAACAGTCTTGGAGTGGACATGCTACAACCATAATATCAACATCAGCAAAGTTCTTAAAACCCACAGGGTCTCGTGAAGTGCCCCAAAACAAATCCTTGTATATAACCATAATTCAATCGAAGCACAATTTACCAAACTTCCTCATCCTATTTCATTTTGGTTCGTATACTTTATTTGAGCATCATACAACTTACACAGGTGTTTTTCGTAATTACAATAGAACATGGCAAGTTTATATTTTAACAATCATTCGCAACATTATTATTGACCTCATGAGCTTCATATGGATAGACTATAACTTCAAGCAAATAAGTGAATCCAACACTTCCTCCATATTTGCATAACAATTGACCAATCAAAACCCGTGCCCAAACAAAAAAGCACGATTAGTGATTTCATCAAATTCTGGGTAAGCAATGCCTTCACAATAGTGCATAGGGTTTAATATGCAACAGTGACAATAAGTGGCAGAGGAAAGCGGGCTAACAACCTGAGGTTTTGGCCAGAACAAAGCATGAAAGGTTTATTCCCACCACATTATTCCACACGGAGTCGGGGTTATGGCGCGGGTGTATTAGCCACAAAGACCAATAGTCTTAACATATAGGCAGAGCGTTCACAAAAACCCATGGGTAAGAGGCAGAGAGAACCCATTTTCAAACAGGGAAGAAAACCCAAAACAAGCAACCAGAGGCAAGGCGGGCCCAAGAGTTTCCCAACCACAATATTTTTCATAGCAAAATTGTGAACAACTACACATAGTAAAATCCACCCACGACTCTTTTAATGTCAATGGTCTTAAAACAACCAACACATGAAAACAAAATTTGCAAACAACCAATACACAGTCTGAAATCATTATAACAGCTTTGGAAATACACAGACCACGAGAAAACAACAACCAACTATTGACTTAAAGAGCAAAGCGAATGTTCATGGATGGAAAATCTAGAAAACCCCATACCTGTGTAAAAGATTGCTTAAGGATAAATGACCAGGTTGTATACCTCCTTCACGACCGAGCGAAGTGGAGCAACAACAACCAACAGAGAAAAATGCAAAAATGACTAGGGTGACGGGCTCGAGGTGAGTTAGAGAGACGTGCATTTACTGCACGTCACTTATCCCTTCACATTTTCATCCATGGCTAGTACGAGCCAAGCCCACTATACAACTCATCGACCATTAATATTCAAAACGATTAATACAAGCCAACTATTCCAATGTTGCCCATGTTCCAATTTTGCAATGCGCAACCCCTTGCCACTATCCCCATTTCACATATGACAACTTGCTAGGGATTCAACCAATCTTGCAATTAAACCAATACGCAAAAAAATTGTAGCAAGGGTCGAGGTGATCACCCAACTACGTTATAAACCATATACAATATCAAAATTAAACTAGAGTGTAATTCCTTCATCCATTTAAAAGCATCATAATCATACTTTACGAGAGATAATTAAGACAACATTTTTCCTTGTTTTAATCATCTTGCCCACAACATCTTATCATAAGCATTTTAACCACGATTTGAAGCAAATGAGTTGTAGAGTTTGTGTCGCAACCACGACATAGGCAAACGAAATATAAGTGTCACTTCTTCGTCATGGTCACATAAGTTACACAAGGGGTCCCACCTACTAGTATATTATTAAATTAAATTAAATAATAAGGCGTTGCAACCATTTGCAAGCAAATACCTAGTGTTGTGCTTTTTGAGCGTCAACACACATCTCGGCTATACAATACCTTTTTAGTTTCTAGGTTCCAAAGCTTATAGCCTTTCAGACCATCTTTATACTCAATAAAGATACGTTTTTCATCCTTTTATCTAGCTTACTCCTATTTTCCTTTGGAACATGAACATAGGCATCACAACAAAATACCCTGAGATGTGCGAGAGAGGGTTTCTTACCAATCCATACCTCATGTGGAGTCTTGTCATCTAGTGTTGATGAGGGTGATCGATTGAACAAGTAACATGTAGTAGCCACTACCTCTGCCCATAATTCTTGTCCTAACTCGTCACCACTGAGCATGCACCTTGCTTTTTCCATTTGCGTCTTATTCATCCTTTCTACAATTCCATTCTTTTGAGGTGTTTATGGAGTAGTCTTCTACCTTGATATACTACACTTCTTACATAATTATTCGAATTCATTTTCGCAGAACTCTCCACCATTATCTGTCCTCATCACCTTAATTCTTTTCTTTGTTTGATTCTCCGCAAGAGCCTTAAACTCTTTAAACCTGACAAAGACTTCAGATTTCTTCCTAAGGGAATATATCCATATATTCCTCGAGAAGTAATCTATAAATGAGACATAGTACACAGATTTTCTCAGTGATGGAACCGACACAGGTCCAAACACATAATTGTGCACCAATTGTAAAATTCCCTATGCCCTTGTTGCACCAGAGGGGAATCTTACCCTATTTTTCTCCCCATATACACAATGTTCACATAAATCAAAATCCAGAGAGTGGTTATACATACCTTCAACCATACCTTTACCATGTAGTAGTTGAAATACCTGCTCTCTAATGTGTCTGAGTATTTGATGCCACAACATAGCCTTTTCTCTAGAGATAGTAAGAGTTTTTTCTTCTTCATCTCCAATCTCATGAACAATGGAACTATTACACCCATCATTAATAATGCTTCCTTGCAGCTTATACAGAGTTCCAATCCGAACTCCCTTCAGCAACACCATTGCTCCTCAAACCATCCTACAAGTTTCTTTCTCAAATAATGTTTTTACCCATGCATCGTCCATTTTGCTTACAAAAAACAAATTTCTGGCCAAACTTGGGATGTGTAGAACACCAGGGAGTGTTCTAATCCTTTCATCCATGAGCTTCAACTTGAATTTTTCTTGTCCTATGATTTTGGTTGTCGAGTCATAACCTCTGTCATACCTTTCATATTCACAAAACCACTACCTATGGGGAGTCATATGAAAGGATGTGCCTGAGTCAACCAACCATGCCCCGTGATCTGCATGTGTGCTTGAAGAAGCCAAGTACACATCCCCTCCTTCTTCTGAGGATATTTTGTAGATTCAACCTTGTACAATATTTTACTACAAATAGATTTTCAATAAAAAATACAATGGCAAATACACACATTACAAAGAGATTTTTCCCCTGGAAACAGGAAAAACCAACATATTCTATATTCAGTCATAGTGATACATTGTTTACAATACAATATACATATAGGAGCCAACGGCATCCAAAACCCTAACCTGATGACCTGGATTAGTCAACAACCCTAATTCCTTAACTGGAAATAAAATACCATCGACAAAAAACATGTGCCGAAAAACTACCCAACAATGGACACGAAAAAACGAGGCAAAAATGTGACATGTGTCCCGAGCCAAAAAAATTCTCGGGGCCGCTGCCCCCAAACCCCCACGCAGAGGGGCTATCACCCCCCTCAAACCCCCCTGTGCAATGTAGCAAACACTAGAGCAAGTCGTGCAAAAAATATAACACGTACCCAACAGATTTTTGCTTCTATAGAAGGAGCATCTTCAAATCCCTTCCCTCTCTCAACACTTTTGGATCTACATTGCTTCTTGTAGTGACCTTTTTTCCACATCTCCAACATACCTTCACAAACTCTCTAGGAGGTTTAGATATACCCTTAGATTTAGATCTCCCACTTGAGGACTTATATCTGTTTCTTTCATGGGAGCATCCTCTTGCAAATAATGCATCTACGCTACATGTTCTTCCGCCTCATCTCATCTGACAACAAGGATGAGACCACATCATCGAAACTTAAAGTAGTTGTATTACTACCTATGGCCACAACCAGACTATCACACAAGTCTAGTAAAGAACACAGTAAACTAATACGCTTGTCTTCATTAAAATTCCTAATATCAACAAATAATAGTTTACTTACCACAGTATTGAAGACGTTTAGATGCTCTGTCATCAAGTCTCCATCTTTCTGTTATAGCAAGATTTGCCTCACCCTATGCAATCTTGCACATAAGGCCCTTTTCCATTCCCCCATGCAGACTTATCATCCATGTTTGTAAAATCCAGAGCTAAAAATACATATTTTTCCACATGTACGCATCTTGCCTACTATACAGCATGCGTATATGCAGGCTGCTCCACTACAGCTCGCATACATCGGGATTTGTGCCAAAAAATGAAAATTAATGTCGGGTTTCCATGTCAAGACAAGAGATCTCTGATCCTTGGCCTTCCATATACTGGAAACATTCTGACTTGGCCCTTCAGTTCTATTTGAAGGCTATAAATGGGCCAATTCCAAGCTATGGAAAGGAGGAGAAAGAATTCAACTTTGAGAGCAAAGTTACTCTGGAGAAATTATTTACTTCATATTGAGTTTGCATTCCTTTGTCCTTTAAGTCTGAACACAGTGTTTAGCCCCCAAGCTCTTCCCTTATCGATTGAGAGCTTCATTGTCTCTCTTCTATGAGCTTGCCTTTGGTGGAGGATTGAAGTGGTGGAGGCCCAGCTGGAAGGAACTTGGTTTCTCGGTTCCGAACCATGTCGACATGGAAGTCTGTAATATTTTCAGCTCTGCTAATCATTTATTAATATAAATACTCCTTTCCCGTCCAATTGATATCTTGCAAATATTTGAGTTTTTATCCATGGGTGTATTTGTTATGTATATTAATGGATTATTCTATCTAATGTGCTAACCTTTTATATTATCACCATATGCTTGCTTTGCTTGGTTGTTGAGAACTAGTTGCAGGTATATAGCTTTGGGTCAAAGTGCTCAATGGTGGATTTCATCGAACACCTAGACGAGATAGGCCTCTTTCTTATCTCGCTTGAATATTGGTTTACCCTAGACATAGAGAGTTTTTCCCTCGTAACAAAATTGGCAACCATATTGGGGATTGTCCTTCTTTCTTAGGGTTTGGAGTGCTTTTTCTCCTTACATTGCTCTCATTCCTTTTTGTTTCTTGTCGTATCATTGCTTGAACTCTAGGTCTAACTTTTCAGCCTTTTCCCTTGCCTAGCCTTGTTTTTTGAAACATATACACGACTTTTGGCTTGACAGTTGCGTATATATGCGGGTTGTCCCTCTGCAAGCTGCATACATACACTCTGTTTTCCTAAACAGTCGCGTACATTAGCTTTCCTTGCTTGTTTGTTGGGTCTGGTGATTGTTGGGTAAGATTTGATGTTTGTTGAGTCTTCTTAGGTCTCTGTAGTGCCTGTTAGATGTCTGTGGGATGACAGGAAACCTGTCTGGAGTTGAATTTTTGGGCAGAGTCTTTCTCATCACCTTTTTCATTTTGATTGTCCTTGTACATTGGGCTGGGTGTTATGCTCCTTGGTATTCTACTTGAGTTATCTCTTTCTATACACAGTAGTATTTATATATCATGTTGCTTAATCAGTCCATGCGTTTTCATTTTTATTATATTGAAAATACAAAAATATTAGGCATTTTGCATTTGCTTGGCATTTTGGTCTTTTGAGTCCTTGTCATTAGCTTAGTGCATTTAGTGAAAGATTGCAATTTTACTTCAAAATTGCAGAGTTGAAATTGAAAATTGCATTTGTTTTCAGAAACATATCATTCATTGAAAGTTAAAATTAGGACTTTGCATTATATTCATATTTAATTTTCTTGCAGAGTCATAACATCATGAGTTTCACTACTATACGTTTTTGAGTAATCACGGCCACTAAAATTAACGCTATAATTTAAAATTGATTAGTCACGATTTGATTTTCTAGGGTGCACAAACTAGCTTAGGATTTAGTGCCTTGGAATAGGATTTTGTGAGTAAACTTCTCCAAGACAATTAAATCAACATATGTGTCTGAGAAAAGAAGTGGAGAAATCCATTGTAATATGAGGAGGTTCCGCTCACACCAGAGTTAATCACGAGGTCACGTGAGGTTGGTTGAAGGGATAACCCCCCGATACCTTCTCAACGTCAGAGATATTTTCGAGGATCTATTCGTATCCAGGGATCTTGCTAGTGCCTTTACCTCCGTGAGAGGCGGTACTTTCAAGGTTTCGAGCTTTGCTACCCTGCCCATATGGTGGACCTGACTTACGACCGCTCGCATATGCATCGGTTATACATTGGTTGCTTAGTTGCTTGACTTAGGTGCCACATAGGTTATTCTGCAGGTACGCTGGGTCAGATAAGGGTTGGACAACACACAACCTTTATGGAGGATTACCTCTCCAGGGGGATCTGACCGACTGGTTGTTAAGCCTACGAGGGCCCTTATAATTGATTCTGATACCTCTGATCTTTAGTAGGGAGTCTCAGGCCCCTCTTGGATGAGACATACCTTCTTTAGGGAGGGAGGCCACATTCAGCCACTTTACCCCATTTGTGTGCATATTGGTCGTTTGACTTTTGGTGTGCTCTTTGATTACTAGTTGGCCTTAGGAGTCTATACTGAGTTTTCATTATCATGGATAGTGGAGTTCCTTTGGCTCCCTCATTTACCGCTACCCACCCCATGATGTTCACTCATTTCATGGGGTCGAATCCTTTCGCTTTTAATAATGGTACGCAGAACTATGACACTTAGTCCATGCCTTGGGTCTCTAGTCATTTTCCTGTTAATATGCCTTCAACCTTTCCATCCTCTCCTTGACCTACTTATACGAATACTAGCATTGGATCTGGGGGCACCATGGCCCCGCCACCTACATCTTCATTTGATATGAGTCATGTCCCTCAACCAACTTTCATTGTGGGCGGTTGGAACCTCCCCTCTTACGGATCTAGTCTTAGCTATGCTCCTCCATGATCCAACACTCAAATAGGCACTTATTATACTCATTACACCCAGTCCATGTATCCTTCGTCTGTCATATTGGTTCCTTCGAACACTTTTCCCATGATGGGTCCTCATGTATCCCTGGGCATTTCATACAGGGGAGAATCAGTTTCACGGTTTGGGATACCCTCTTTCTGGAGCCCCTTCACAAGGGGGCAACGCATATCCTCACTCGAATAAATCTTATCATACCTCTGTCTCTTCGTAGACTTCAGTGATGATGCCTATACAAGCCTCTGCGGACTAATTCGACAAAGGATACTATCTTTCTGAATAGGAACAGGGGGTAAACTAGGACCTTTCCTGGCCTGCAATGTTTCAAAGCCAATCTTTCCCCGAACCTTGGTATCAAATGCCACAACTCACCACTAGTCCAGTCACTGCCAGTTATACTGGAGCTCTATCTCTAACCTCTACCAGTCATGTTGGAGAGGGGTTGACGACCTCTGCGAGTCATGTTGACGACCCGCACCCAGCCACTACTAGTCATGCTAGGGGCATCACTTTAGTCAGCACGAGTCATATCAATGTCACATCTCCAACCTCTACACATCACATATGAGATGACTCTCTCACCTCTGCCAGTCACATTGAGAGCATGTCACCAGTCGTTGGGAATGACGTTGGGGGCATCGAGAAACCTAGACGCCTCAAACGTAAGCCTAAATTCCTTTGCAGGACTTGTGAAGGAGATCACCTTGCTTGTTTATGTCCAGCTATAGCTAGGATACCAGAAGCCTGGTTCTCACCTGAGGGCCCTTGGGGTTCTGAAGTGTCTGTGGTTTCCCCACACCCTGTTTCTCCTTTGATTGACACGACAATAATGCCACTCCAATCCTCTCCGGACCATACACCCGTTTTTGAGGATGATGTGTCCCCTATCCCTGTTATCTTACATCCTCTTCAACCTAGAATTGAAGAAGTTGTCGTACTAGTGCAATCTCTGGTCAATCCAACTCTCCGTTTGGAGGGTGATGCGTCCTTCAACCATGTTGTCAACATTCTTGATAACAATCCTTCTGAACACGAGAGATATTTTCTCTCCACGAGTTCTCTCCCTCCATGTCCTGAAGAGGTTCCCCTTAATTGGGATGGCCTTGTGGGGTATCCAATGCCCTTGCCTATGTCTTTTCTAGTAAGAGACATTATCCAATATATAACGAAGACTATAACCTCTGCTAGCGCTTTATCCTCTTCTACTTGGAGAGCTTTGGGTTTTCCCAAGCTTATGTCATCTATTCATAAGATGCTGACATTCCACAGAAGTCCAACACATGAGCCTTGGCCTCCCCCATGACTTGTCGCCTAGAATCTCCCAAACGAGTCCAAGTTAAGATCGTTTTGGACTCGTCTAAAACGTGAAAAGATTGTTGAGTGATTTGTCCCTTTCACACTCGTTAAAATTGGACTTGAAAGGTTGTGAGTCTTAGTCAAGCTCTTTTCCAACTCATTTTCAAAAAGCGAAAAGATTGTTGAGTGAACTTGCCTCTTTCACACTCGTAAATTGGATTTGAAATGACGTCTATTTGGCACAAGTTTATCCCTTTTTCACACCAAGTAGACTAAAAGTCATAAAAAATGACATTTTTTTGACATTAAGTTGTGATTGCATCTCATGCCCTTGCTTGCAGTATTGAGCCTTTAGTCATTTCTCGCTTTGCGTTATAAACCATTTGCCTCAACAACTTTTACATCCTCAACCAAGCAGAGCCTCATTTATATCCTTTGCAATTTGACACCCTATACCCAGGAGGGAACATTCCCTCGAGTATCCATCTCCCACATGCATCTCCTTGCATTGAACATAGGTATGTTCCACTGCTGGAACTAGTTTTGCTTACTTGTGACACTCATTTCCTCCTCTGTATCATAACATTCATTTGTTTATGAAAAAACAAAAAAAGACGGGCGGGAAGGAAGTATTATCTTATATTGGCGGCAGTCGTGTCACCTTTGAACATAGCACAAAGTTATTGAGTCCATCTGTCACCATAATTTTGGGTTTAGCATGGACTTGGGAAGTTGAACTCGTTACAAGAGTCTTCTCTACTGACTAGTTACTCTTCCAGTCCCTATGAAGAATATCATTGATGCCTCCTGCATCTCATGGTTTCATCATTAAGTCTATGTTGTTGGAGTCTTCCATATGTCTCATGCTCTTATTTAAAGGAAGTCTATCAACCTGTGTCGACCACTTCTCAGAACTCTTGACTTTGCATGTCGGCGATATCCTCAGTTTGTCTCAGAATCACATGATACTGTAGTCCTATCATGCACCCTGGCCCTACTTTCATCATTGGTAGGAAAACTTGAACCCAACAATCGACATTTCATCATTGGTTGTTGACTGGGTGGTTTTCCTTGTGTTCAACGGCAAGACATTTATTCACACATTGAGATTCGTGCAGTGTCTTGGATGCCATTAGCCTTATTGGTGGTTTCCTTGCCTTTGTCAGTAGTTTTCATCATTGGCTGCTATTAAGAAGGTCTTTTTCGTGTACCGCTTGCACTTGGCACATGCGAAAGACACATAGGGTCGGTTCGTGAACATGTTCTTCGTCCGATTGCCACCAAATCATGAAGCTCTTGCTTTATACCTCATGCTGACTGATGAGAGATGCCTTAATGCTCTCCTTTCAGTGGGTCTCCTTCCATCGACTTCAACTCATCTATTTTGGAAACGAGACCTAGAGTCTTATGAGTACCTTGAGGCTTGCAGTCATTAGTGGCAGGCTCTCTCGCCATCAATAGTTGGGAATACATAAATGTCTCTTGATCGATGGATTCTTCAGGTGTTCGACACCAACTCCTTTATTCACACTTGTAAGAATGTACTCGGTGCCTTGATACCTAATTTCATTATTGGTAGGTTGTCTCGCGTTTGTTAACAATATACCTCAATGACCGGTAATCAAATGATGTCTCATTGTGTTCGACCTCAACTCCTTTATTCACATGATGTAGACTTGCACCCTTGGCGGATTGTGTAGAAGAATTGAAGACATCACTATGTGCCACAACTTTCCTGATCTGTTGCTTCCTTTTCATTGGACCAGTACCTATATGACTTCAGTGATCATAGGAGATCAGATTGTACTCCATTTTATACAGATATCTTCAGATTGGTTTTGAGACGGGTTCCATTGGGCCTTGTTCATGACTATGACAACTGTTGGCATGTAACTGCACTTATATTTGCCTATTCATGGCGACAAAAACTTCTTTGGTGTATTTTCACATGGATCTTTAGTGTAATTCTATTGGTAGCCATGTATGCAAAGTCAGTGAAGAATGTAATGAGCAACTAGTTCGTCCAGCTGGTTCCCCATCACTCCACTTCTAGGTTGTTTATAATGTATTTCGGCCATCGCAGATACTCCTATAACCTCACACATTAGGGGGCATCTGTTATAGCAAGATTTTCCTCAGCCTGTGCAATCTTGCACATAAGGCCTTTTTCCATTCCCCCATGCAGACTTATCATCTTTGTTTGTAAAATCCAGAGCTAAAAATACATATTTTTCCACATGTACGCATCTTGCCTACTATACAACATGTGTATACGCAAGTTGCTCCACTACAACCCGTGTACATCGAGATTTGTGCCAAAAAATGAAAATTAATGTTAGGTTTCCATGTCACGATAGGAGATATCTAATCCTTGGCATTCTATTTACTGGAAACGTTCTGACTCGGTCCTTCGGTTCCACTTGAAGGCTATAAATGGGCCAATTTCGAGCTATGAAAAGGAGGAGAAAGAATTCAACTTTGAGAGCAAAGTTACTCTAGTGATCCAGGTGGATTCAAAACCGCTTGAAAATACTCAAATGTAGAAAAAGAGGATCTAGGAATGACCCAGAAGTCTCATAAGGGTCCCTAGGCTCAGAAAAATGCTTAAAAATCAAAGTTCTTAGAATTGGATGAAACCAACGCCATTGCGTCCGGCTTATTCTCTCGATTCCGACCATATATTTACTTTCTCAAACATAGCTCGTATGAAGAATTTATGACACTCTGAAGTTTTTCGAAAACAACGACAAAAAGTCAAACAGTGAGCAGGCCGTACTGATGATGTCAGCAGTACGGATGCTGATGTCAGCTTAACACGTGGCAGCCTGAGAACGTGACATGTGGCAGGCCATACAAAGGATGACATCATCCGTACGGACGATGACATCAACAGGGCACGTGGCAGGCCATACAAAGGATGACATCATCCGTACGGACGATGACATCAACAGGGCACGTGGCAGGCCGTATAGGTGACACGTGGCAGGGCCGTACAGGTGACACGTGGCAGGGCCGTACAGGTGATGACATCAGCAGTATGGATGATGATGTCAGTGGGACACGTGGCAGGCGTATAGGTGACACGTGGCAGAGCCGTACAGGTGATGACATCAGTAGTACGGATGATGATGTCAGCAGGGCACGTGGCAGGCCGTACAAGTGACAGGTGGCAGGGCCGTACGGATGATGACATTAGCAAGGCGTGTGGCATCAGCCAATGAGAGGCTGACATGTGGCCCAATCAGAAGGCGCCACGTGTCCCCTTCTAAAAGCCCAACAGTTTGGCGGATTCAACGAAATCTAGCAGATTTTCGCCAAATCTGGAGGAGGTTCGCTAAATTTGGTGAACTAGTTAGCGGCTCTGCTTATTTAGCTGGGCACACAAAACGAGGCAGAGGGAGTTTGGCAGAGGCTGCATTGGAATCCGTGCCAGGAGATGTCCCAGGAGGCCTGCTCAGAAATAGGTCAACTTTATACTCAAAAGTTGCAGAATTTCGAGAGGATTCCGAATATGCTCTCTATTTCTTCATCAGAGTAGCCGAACAACAAAGTGCCTTCAGAAGAGGAGTGGCATGCTTTTCGAGACTGTACGGATCTGACAGACATACGCTGCATTGGTGCCAGGAGGTGTCCCAGGCGACCTGCTCAGAAATAGGTTGACTTTATACTTAAAAGTTGCAGAATTTCGAGGGGATTCCAAATATGCTCTTCGTTTCGTCATCAGAGTAGCCGAACAGAAAAGTGCCTCCAGAGCCCATTTGAGCGAGCCAAGCATACTCAAGTTTACAGTCAAAAGTTGCAAAATGACGTTTTCCAGCCACCTATGTTGTCTGTTTCTACCTAGAATTGCAGATCTGAAAGTTGGTTTTTGAGAGCTCTTATGTAAGCCTTTTCTTTGTAATTTTTAAGCATTTGAGATTAATTAAAGAGCGGTCGCACTGTTGGAGTGGACCCATAAATGTAGCCAGGAAGTCTGGTGAACTCCGTTACCAAATCTTGTTCATAGATGGTTTGCTTACATGTTTATGTGCTCATATGCTTGATGGATATTCTTTAATTTTGCATTACAAAGATGGTTAACAGTTAAAAATTTCACATGCAAATAATGGTTAAAAGATCTTGAATTTTAGATCAAGTAAAATTTTCAGATCAAGTTGGTATCAGAGCCAGGTTAACCATTTGCTTTGTGAGTTGATATTAACAAGATCCAAGCTTCAGCGTGGTGAAGGAGAACTTGAAGAATTTGATCCAGAGATTGGTTCAAGAAGAGGAAGGATGTCTTCACCAAAAGGAGAAGAAGCAACTTCTTCTATCCCTTCTGAAGGGGAATTTCTTAAAGCTTTCATGAGAATGCAAACGATGGTAGAGGAGCTCTATCAAGATCGAAATAAAGGTGAACAAGGTGGACCATCTAATACAGAAGATAAGAAAAAAGGAGGTGGTGAGGAACCCCCTAAAACTCCACCAACTTCTCCATCTCTTCTTGATGGTTCTATTCCTTCTCCATTTGAAAAACTAAAAACAAAAGTTGATCCTAATATGCATCATTTAAAGCTT
>ML809975.1:25290-38469 GCA_009831015.1 Picea engelmannii | reverse complement strand
GGAATTGATAGGGTTAATGGGAAATATGGAGGGCTTGTTTTTAGCGAAAAATGATATCATGGAGGGGAATAAATATACAAATATTGTTCAAACAATTAATAAAACAATCAACTGTGTATCTAAACATATCCAGAACATCAATCCTCAACCCTTGCCATATCAACTTCCTTTCATTTCCACACAGACTCCTCTTCAAAATAAATATCACAGAATAGAGAATGAATAAGTGAAATTGAGATTATGAAGGGGTTGTATTTAGCGAAAATTGGTAGAATGGGGGGGGATTCTTATGGATATTGTTCAAATGATATATCAAACATACCATCTCTGATGTAAATTCACAATCAAAGTATCTTACTGTTAAAAAAATTAAAGTTTAAACCATACTTTGTTTCCAAAACAACAACCCAGAACTGGTGCTTGCTTCACAAAACTGCTCACTTGCCTTAGAAACTGTATTACACAGTTACCAATTTAATATGCCCAGGATTTTGAAAAATAACCGTAATAACAATATAGCCTGTATATAACAGAGTTGAAAATGAACAACATCATAATCGCCACAGGAAATACAACAACAATCTTGGAGTGGACAGGCTACAACCATAATATCAACATCAACAAAGTTCTTAAAACCCACAGGGTCTCGTGAAGTGCCCCAAAAGAAATCCTTGTATATAACCATAATTCAATCGAAGCACAATTTACCAAACTTCCTCATCCTATTTCATTCTGGTTCGTATACTTTATTCGAGCATCATACAACTTACACAGGTGTTTTTCGTAATTACAATAGAACATGGCAAGTTTATATTTTAGCAATCATTCGCAACATTGTTATTGACCTCATGAGCTTCATATGGACAGACTGTAACTTCAAGCGAATAAGTGAATCCAACACTTCCTCCATATTTGCATAACAAGTGACCAATCAAAACTCGTGCCCAAACAAAAAAGCACAATTAGTGATTTCATCAAATTCTGGGTAAGCAACGCCTTCACAATAGTGCATAGGGTTTAATATGCAACAGTGACAATAAGTGGCAGAAGAAAGCGGGCTAACAACCTGAGGTTTTGGCCAAAACAAAGCATGAAAGGTTTATTCCCACCACACTATTCCACACGGAGTCGGGGTTATGGCGCGAGCGTATTAGCCACGAAGACCAATAGTCTTAACATATAGGCAGAGCGTTCACAAAAACCCACGGGTAAGAGGCAGAGAGAACCCATTTTCAAACAGGGAAGAAAACCCAAAACAAGGAACCAGAGGCAAGGCAGGCCCATGAGTTTCCCAACCACAATCTTTTTCATAGCAAAATTGTGAACAACTACACACAGTAAAATCCACCCACGGCTCTTTTAATGTCAATGGTCTTAAAACAACCAACACATGAAACCAAAATTTGCAAACAACCAATACACAGTCCGAAATCATTATAACAGCTTTGGAAATACACAGACCGCGAGCAAACAACAACCAACTATTGACTTAAAGAGCAGAGCGAATGTTCATGGATGGAAAAGCTAGAAAACCCCATACCTGTGTAAAAGATTGCTTAAGGATAAATGACCAGGTTGTATACCTCCTTCACGACCGAGCGAAGCGGAGCAACAACAACCAACAGAGAAAAATGCAAAAATGACTAGGGTGACGGGCTTGAGGTGAGTTAGAGAGACGTGCATTTACTGCACATCGCTTATCCCTTCATATTTTCATTCATGGCTAGTACGAGCCAAGCCCACTATACAACTCATCGACCATTAATATTCAAAACGATTAATACAAGCCAACTATTCCAATGTTGCCCATGTTCCAATTTTGCAATGTGCAACCCTTTGCCACTATCCCCATTTCACATATGACAACTTGCTAGGGATTCAACCAATCTTGCAATTAAACCAATATGCACAAAAATTGTAGCAAGGGTCGAGGTGATCACCCAACTACGTTATAAACCATATACAATATCAAAATTAAACTAGAGTGTAATTCCTTCATCCATTTAAAAGCAGCATAATCATACTTTACGAGAGATAATTAAGACAACAATTTTTCCTTGTTTTAATCATCTTGCCCACAACATCTTATCATAAGCATTTTAACCACGATTTGAAGCAAATGAGTTGTAGAGTTTGTGTCGCAACCACAACATAGGCAAACGAAATATAAGTGTCACTTCTTCGTCATGGTCACATAAGTTACACAAGGGGTCCCACCTACTAGTATATTATTAAATAAAATTAAATAATAAGGCATTGCAACCATTTGCAAGCAGATACCTAGTGTTGTGCTTTTTGAGCGTCAACACACATCTCGGCTATACAATACCTTTTTAGTTTCTAGGTTCCAAAGCTTATAGCCTTTCAGACCATCTTTATACTCAATAAAGATATGTTTTTCAGCCTTTTATCTAGCTTACTCCTATTTTCCTTTGGAACATGAACATAGGCATCATAACAAAATACCCTGAGATGTGCGAGAGAGGGTTTCTTACCAATCCATACCTCATGTGGAGTCTTGTCATCTAGTGTTGATGAGGGTGATCGATTGAACAAGTAACATGCAGTAGCCACTACCTCTGCCCATAATTCTTGTCCTAACCCGTCACCACTGAGCATGCACCTTGCTTTTTCCATTTGCGTCTTATTCATCCTTTCTGCAATTCCATTCTTTTGAGGTGTATATGGAGTAGTTTTCTACCTTGATATACTACACTTCTTACAGAATTATTCGAATTCATTTTCGCAAAACTCTCCACCATTATCCGTCCTCATCACCTTAATTCTTTTCTTTGTTTGATTCTCCACAAGAGCCTTAAACTCTTTAAACCTAACAAAGACTTCAGATTTCTTCCTAAGGGAATATATCCATGTATTCCTCGAGAAGTAATCTATAAATGAGACATAGTACATAGATTTTCTCAGTGATGGAACCGACATAGGTCCAAACACATAATTGTGCACCAACTGTAAAATTCCCTCTGCCCTTGTTGCACCAGAGGGGAATCTTACCCTATTTTGCTCCCCATATACACAATGTTCACATAAATCAAAATCCAGAGAGTGGTTAGACATACCTTCAACCATACCTTTACCATGTAGTAGTCGAAATACCTGCTTTCTAATGTGTCTGAGTATTTGATGCCACAACATAGCCTTTTCTCCAGAGATAGTAAGAGTTTTTTCTTCTTCATCTCCAATCTCATGAACAATGGAACTATTACACCCATCATTAATAATGCTTCCTTGCAGCTTATACAGAGTTCCAATCCGAACTCCCTTCAGCAACACCATTGCTCCTCGAACCATCCTACAAGTTTCTTTCTCAAATAATGTTTTTACCCATGCATCGTCCATTTTGTTTACAAAAAACAAATTTCTGGCCAAACTTGGGATGTGTAGAACACCAGGGAGTGTTCTAATCCTTTCATCCATGAGCTTCAACCTGAATTTTCCTTGTCCTATGATTTTGGTTGTCGAGTCATAACCTTCATCATACCTTTCATATTCACAAAACCACTCCCTATGGGGAGTCATATGAAAGGACATGCCTGAGTCAACCAACCATGCCCCGTGATCTACATGTGTGCTTGAAGAAGCCAAGTACACATCCCCTCCTTCTTCTGAGCATATTTTGTAGATTTAACCTTGTACAATATTTTACTACAAATAGATTTTCAATAAAAGATACAATGGCAAATACACACATTACAAAGAGATTTTTCCCTTGGAAACCGGAAAAACCAACATATTCTATATTCATTCATAGTGATACATTGTTTACAATACAATACACATATAGGAGCCAACGGTATCCAAAACCCTAACCCAATGACCTGGATTAGTCAACAACCCTAATTCCTTAACTGGAAATAAAAAACCATTGGCAAAAAACATGTGCCGAAAAACTGCCCAACAATGGACACGAAAATCGAGGTGACACGAAAAACGAGGCAAAAATGTGACACGTGTCCCGAGGCAAAAAAATTCTCTGGGCCGCTGCCCCCAAACCCCCACGCAGAGGGGCTATCACCCCCCTCAAACCCCCCTACGCAATGTAGCTAACACTAGAGCAAGTCGTGCAAAAAATATAACACGTACCCAACAAATTTTTGCTTCTATAGAAGGAGCATCTTCAAATCCCTTCCCTCTCTGAGCACTTTTGGATCTACATTGCTTCTTATAGTGACCTTCTTTTCCACATCTCTAACATACCTTCACAAACTCTCTAGGAGGTTTAGATATACCCTTAGATTTAGATCTCCCACTTGAGGACTTATATCCGTTTCTTTCATGGGAGCATCCTCTTGCAAATAATGCATCTACGCTACATGTTCTTCCGCCTCATCTCATCCGACAACAAGGATGAGACCACATCATCGAAACTTAAAGTAGTTGTATTACTACCTATGGCCACAACTAGACTATCGCACAAGTCTGGTAAAGAACACAGTAAACTAATACGCTTGTCTTCATAAAAAATCTTAATATCAACAAATAATAGTTTACTTACCACAGTATTGAAGACGTTTAGATGCTCTGTCATCAAGTCTCCATCTTTTTGTTATAGCAAGATTTGCCTCACCCTATGTAATCTTGACCATAAGGCCTTTTTCCATTCCCCCATCCAGACTTATCATCCATGTTTGTAAACTCCAGAGATAAAAATACATATTTTTCCACATGTACGCATCTTGCCTACTATACAGCGTGCGTATATGCAGGCTGCTCCACTACAGCTTGCGTACATCGGGATTTGTGCCAAAAAATGAAAAATTAATGTCGGGTTTCCATGTCACGACAAGAGATCTTTGATCCTTGGCCTTCCATATACTAGAAATGTTCCGACTTGGCCCTTCAGTTCCATTTGAAGGCTATAAATGGGCCAATTCCAAGCTATGGAAAGGAGGAGAAAGAATTCAACGTTGAGAGCAAAGTTACTCTGGAGAAATTATTTACTTCATATTGAGTTTGCATTCCTTTGTCCTTTAAGTCTGAACACAGTGTTTAGCCCCCAAGCTCTTCCCTTATCGATTGAGAGCCTCATTGTCTCTCTTCTATGAGCTTGCCTTTGGTGGAGGATTGAAGTGGTGGAGGCCCAGCTGGAAGGAACTTGGTTTCTCAGTTCCGAACCGTGTCGACATGGAAGTCTGTAATATTTTCAGCTCTGCTAATCATTTATTAATAGAAATACTCCTTTCTTGTCCAATTGATATCTTGCAAATATTTGAGTTATTATCCATGGGTGTATTTGTTATGTATATTAATGGATTATTCTATCTAATGTGCTAACCTTTTATATTATCACCATATGCTTTCTTTGCTTGGTTGTTGAGAACTAGTTGCAGGTATATAGCTTTGGGTCAAAGTGCTCAATGGTGGATTTCATCGAACACCTAGACGAGATAGACCTCTTTCTTATCTCGCTTGAATATTGGTTTACCCTAGCCATAGAGAGTTTTTCCCTCGTAACAAAATTGGCAACCATATTGGGGATTGTCCTTCTTTCTTAGGGTTTGGAGTGCTTTTTCTCCTTACATTGATCTCATTCCTTTTTGTTTCTTGTCGTATCATTGCTTGAACTCTGGGTCTAAGTTTTCAGCCTTTTCCCTTGCCTAGCCTTGTTTTTTGAAACATATACACGGCTTTTGGCTTGACAGTTGCGTATATATGCGGGTTGTCCCTCTACAAGTTGCATACATACACTCTGTTTTCCTAAACAGTCGCGTACATTAGCTTTCCTTGCTTGTTTGTTGGGTCTGGTGATTGTTGGGTGGGATTTGATGTTTGTTGAGTCTTCTTAGGTCTCTGTAGTGCCTGTTAGATGTCTGTGGGATGACAGGAAACCTGTTTGGAGTTGAATTTTTGGGCGGAGTCTTTCTCATCACCTTTTTCATTTTGATTGTCCTTGTACATTGGGCTGGGTGTTCTGCTCCTTGGTATTCTGCTTGAGTTATCTCTTTCTATACGGAGTAGTATTTATATATCATGTTGCTTAATCAGTCCATGCATTTTCATTTTTATTATATTGAAAATACAAAAATATTAGGCATTTTGGTCTTTTGAGTCCTTGTCATTAGCTTAGTGCATTTAGTGAAAGATTGCAATTTTACTTCAGAATTGCAGAGTTGAAATTGAAAATTGCATTTGTTTTCAGAAACATATCATTCATTGAAAGTTAAAATTAGGACTTTGCATTATATTCATATTTAATTTTCTTGCAGAGTCATAACATCATGAGTTTCACTACTATACCTTTTTGAGTAATCACGGCCACTAAAATTAACGCTATAATTTAAAATTGATTAGTCACGATTTTATTTTCTAGGGTGCACAAACTAGCTTAGGATTTAGTGCCTTGGAATAGGATTTTGTGAGTAAACTTCTCCAAAGCAATTAAATCAACATATGTGTCTGAGAAAAGAAGTGGAGAAATCCATTGTATAATTGGTAATATCAGGAAGCTTCGCTCACACCAGAGTTAATCACGAGGTCACGCGAGGTTGGTTGAAGGGATAACCCCCCGATACCTTCTCAATGTCAAAGATATTTCCGAGGATCTATTCGTATATGGGGATCTTGCTAGTGCCTTTACCTCCGTGAGAGGCGGTACTTTCAAGGTTTCGAGCTTTGCTACCCTGCCCATACGATCGACTTGACTTACGACCACTCGCATATGCATCGGTTATACATTGGTTGCTTAGTTGATTGACTTAGGTGCCACATAGGTTACTTGCAGAGGTTATTCTGCAGGTACCTTGGTTCAGATAAGGGTTGGACAACCCACAACCTTTATGGAGGATTACCTCTTCGGGGGGATCTGACCGACCGGTTGTTAAGCCCACGAGGGCCCTTATAATTGATTATGATACCTCTGATCTTTAGTAGGGAGTCTTAGGCCCCTCTTGGGCGAGACATACCTTCTTTAGGGAGGGAGGCCACATTCAGCCACTTTACCCCATTTGTGTGCATATTGGTCATTTGACTTTTGGTGTGCTCTTTGATTACTAGTTGGCCTTAGGAGTCTATACTAAGTTTTCATTATCATGGATAGTGGAGTTCCTTTGGCTCCCTCATTTACCGCTACCCACCCCATGATGTTCACTCATTTCATGGGGTCAAATCCTTTCGCTTTTAATAATGGTACGCAGAACTATGACACTTAGTCCATGCCTTGGGTCTCTAGTCATTTTCCTGTTGATATGCCTTCAACCTTTCCATCCTCTCCCTGACCTACTTATACGAATACTAGCATTGGATCTGGGGGCACCATGGCCCCGTCGCCTACATCTTTGTTTGATACGAGTCATGTCCCTCAACCAACTTTCATTGTGGGTGGTTGGAACCTCCCCTCTTACGGATCTAGTCTTAGCTATGCTCCTCCATGATCCAACACTCAAATGGGCACTTATTATACTCATTACACCCAGTCCATGTATCCTTCGTCCGCCATGTTGGTTCCTTCGAACACTTTTCCTATGATGGGTCCTCATGTATCCCTGGGCATTTCATATGAGGAGAACCAGTTTCACGGTTTGGGATACCCTCTTTATGGAGCCCCTTCACAAGGGGGCAACGCATATCCTCACTCGAATAAATCTTATCATACCTCTGTCTCTTCGTAGATTTCAGTGATGATGCCCGTACAAGCCTCTTTGGACTAATTCGACAGAGGATATTATCTTTCCGAATAGGAACAGGGGGTAAACCAGGACCTTTCCTGGCCTGCAATGTTTCAAAGCCAATCTTTCCCTGAACCTTGGTATCAAATGCCACAACTCACCACTAGTCCAGTCACTGCCAGTCATACTGGAGCTCTGTCTCTAACCTCTGCCAGTCATGTTGGAGAGGGGTTGATGACCTCTGTGAATCATGTTGACGACCCGCACCCAGCCACTACTAGTTATGCTAGGGGCATCAATTTAGTTAGCACGAGTCATATCAATGTCACATCTCCAACCTCTACACATCACATAGGAGACGACTCTCTCACCTCTGCCAGTCACATTGAGAGCATGTCACCAGTCGTTGGGAATGACGTTGGGGGCATCGAGAAACCTAGACGCCTCAAATGTAAGCCTAAATTCCTTTGCAGGACTTGTGAAGGAGATCACCTTGCTTGTTTATGTTCAGCTATAGCGGGGATACCAGAAGCCTAGTTCTCACCTGAGGGCCCTTGGGGTTCTGAAGTGTTTGTGGTTTCCCCACACCCTGTTTCTCCTTTGATTGACACGGCAGTAATGCCGCTCCAATCCTCTCCGGACCATACACCCGTTTTCGAGGATGATGTGTCCCCTATCCCTGTTATCTTACATCCTCTTCAACCTAGAATTGAAGAAGTGGTCGTACCAGTGCAATCTCTGGTCAATCCAACTCTCCGTTTGGAGGGTGATGCGTCCTTCAACCATGTTGTCGACATTCTTGATAACACTCCTTTTGAACATGAGAGATATTTTCTCTCCTCGAGTTCTCTCCCTCCACGTCCTGAAGAGGTTCCCTTTAATTGGGATGGCCTTGTGGGGTATCCAATGCCCTCGCCTATGTCTTTTCTAGTAAGAGACATTATCCGATATATAACGAAGACTATAACCTCCGCTAGCGCTTTATCCTCTTCTACTTGGAGAGCTTTGGGTTTTCCCAAGATTATGTCAGCTATTCATAAGATGCTGACATTCCACAGAAGTCCAGCACAGGAGCCTTGGCCTCCCCCATGACTTGTCGCCTAGAATCTCCCAAACAAGTCCAAGTTAAGATCTTTTTGGACTCGTCTAAAATGTGAAAAGATTGTCGAGTGATTTGTCCCTTTCACACTTGTTAAAATTGGACTTGAAAGGTTGTGAGTCTTAGTTAAGCCCTTTTCCAACTCATTTTCAAAAAGTGAAAAGATTGCTGAGTGAACTTGCCTCTTTCACACTCGTAAATTGGATTTGAAATGACATCTATTTGGCACAAGTTTATCCCTTTTTCACACCAAGTAGACTAAAAGTCTTAAAAAAATGACATTTTTTTGGCTTTAAGTTGTGATTGCATCTCATGACCTTGCTTGCAGTATTGAGCCTTTAACCAGTTCTCGCTTTACGTTATAAACCGTTTGCCTCAGCAGTTTTTACATTCTCAACCAAGCAGAGCCTCATTTATATCCTTCGCAATTTGACACCCTATACCTAGGAGGGAACATTCCCTTGAGTATCCATCTCCCACATGCATCTCCTTGCATTGAGCATAGGTATGTTCCACTGCTGGATCTAGTTTTTCTTACTTGCGACACTCATTTCCTCCTCTGTATCATAACATTCATTTGTTTATGAAAAAACAAAAAAAGATGGGCGGGAAGGAAGTATTATCTTATATTGGTGGCAGTCGTGTCACCTTTGAACAGAGCACAAAGTTATCGAGTCCATCTATCACCATAATTTTGGGTTTAGTATGGACTTAGGAAGTTGAACTCGTTACAAGAGTCTTCTCTACTGACTAGTTACTCTTCCAGTCCCTATGAAGAATATCATTGATGCCTCCTGCATCTCATGGTTTCATCATTAAGTCTATGTTGTTGGAGTCTTCCATATGTCTCATGCTCTTGTTCAAAGGAAGTCTATCGACCTGTGTCGACCACTTCTCAGAACTCTTGACTTTGCATGTCGGCGATACCCTCAGTTTGTTTCAGAATCACATGATACTGTAGTCCTATCATGCACCCTGGCCCTACTTTCATCATTGGTAGGCAACCTTGAACCCAACAGTCGACATTTCATCATTGGTTGTTGACTGGGTGGTTTCCCTTGTGTTCGATGACAAGACATTTATTCACACATTGGGATTTGTGCAGTGTCTTGGATGCCATTAGCCTTATTGGTGGTTTCCTTGCCTTTGTCAGCAGTTTTCATCATTGGCTGCTATTAAGAGGGTCTTTTTCGTGTACCACTTGCACTTGGCACATGTGAAAGACGCACAGGGTCGGTTCGTGAACACGTTCTTCATCCGATTGCCACCAAATCATGAAGCTCCCTCTTTATACCTCATGCTGACTGATGAAAGATGCCTTAATGCTCTCCTTTCAGTGGGTCTCCTTCCATCGACTTTAACTCATATATTCTGGAAACGAGACCTAGAGTCTTATGAGTACCTTGAGGCTTGCAGTCATTAGTGGCAGGCTCTCTTGCCATCGACAGTTGGGAATACATCAATGTCTCCTGATCGATGGATTCTTCAGGTGTTCGACACCAACTCCTTTATTCACACTTGTAAGAATGTACTCGGTGCCTTGATACCTAAATTCATTATCGGTAGGTTGTCTCGCATTTGTTAACGATATACCTCAATGACTGGTAATCAAACGATGTCTCATTGTGTTCGACCTCAACTCCTTTATTCACATGATGTAGACTTGCACCCTTGGCGGATTGTGTAGAAGACTTGAAGACATCACTATGTACCGCAACTTTCCTGATCTGTTGCTTCCTTTTCATTGGACCGGTATCTATATGACTTCAGTGATCATAGGAGATCAGATTGTACTCCATTGTATACAGATATCTTCAGATTGGTTTTGAGACTGGTTCCATTGGGCCTTGTTCATGACTATGATAACTATTGGCATGTAACCGCACTTATATTTGCCTATTCATGGCGACAAAAACTTCTTTGGTATATTTTCACATGTATCTTCAGTGTAATTCTATTGGCAGCCATGTATGCAAAGTCAGTGAAGAATGTAATGAGCAACTAGTTCGTCTAGCTGGTTCCCCATCACTCCACTTCTGGGTTGTTTATAATGTATTTCGGCCATCGTAGATACTCCTCTGACCTCACACATTAGGGGGCATTTGTTATAGCAAGATTTTCCTCACCCTGTGCAATCTTGCACATAAGGCCTTTTTCCATTCCCCCATGCAGACTTATCAACCCAGTTTGTAAAATCCAGAGCTAAAAATACATATTTTTCCACATGTACGCATCTTACCTACTATACAACATGTGTATATGCAAGTTGCTCCACTACAACCCGCATACATCGAGATTTGTGCCAAAAAATGAAAATTAATGTTAAGTTTCCATGTCACGATAGGAGATATCTAATCCTTGGCATTCCATTTACTGGAAACGTTCTGACTCGGCCCTTCGGTTCCACTTGAAGGCTATAAATGGGCCAATTCCGAGCTATGGAAAGGAGGAGAAAGAATTCAACTTTGAGAGCAAAGTTACTCTGGTGATCCAGGTGGATCCAAAACCGCTTGAAAATACTCAAATGCAGAAAAGGAGGATCTAGGAATGACCCAGAAGTCTCAGAAGGGTCCCTAGGCTCAGAAAAATGCTTAAAAATCAAAGTTAGAAGAATTGGATGAAACCAATGCCATTGCGTCCGGCTCGTTCTCTTGATTCCGGTCATATATTTATTTTCTCAAACAGAGCTCGTATGAAGAAGTTATGACACTCTGAAGTTTTTTGAAAACAACAACAAAAAGTCAAACAGTTAGCAGGCCGTACTGATGACGTCAGCAGTACGGATGCTGACGTCAGCTTGACACGTGGCAGCCTGAGAACGTGACACGTGGCAGGCTGTACAGAGGATGACATCATCCGTATGGATGATGACGTCAACATGACACGTGGCAGGGTCGTACAGGTGATGACGTCAGCGGTACAGATGATGACGTCAGCAGGACACGTGGCAGGGCCGTACAAGTGATGACGTCAACAGGGCACGTGGTAGGTCGTACATGTGACATGTGGCAGGGCCGTACGGATGATGTCATCCGTACTGATGATGACATCAGTAGGTGACACGTGGCAGGGCCGTATGGATGATGACGTCAGCAAGGCGTGTGGCATCAGCCAATGAGAGGCTGACACGTGGCCCAATCAGAAGGCGCCACGTGTCCCCTTCTAAAAGCCCGACAATTTGGCGAATTCAGCCAAATCTAGCGGTTACCGCCAAATCTGGAGGAGGTTCGCTAAATTTGGCGAACTATTTAGCGGCTCTTCTTATTTAGTCGAGCACGCAAAATGAGGTAGGGGGAGTTTGGTAGATGCTGCATTGGAATCCATGCCAGCAGATGTCCCAGGAGGCCTGCTCAGAAATAGGTCGACTTTATACTCAAAAGTTGCAGAATTTTGAGAGGATTCCGAATATGCTCTCTGTTTCTTCATCAGAATAGCCGAATAGCAAAGTGCCTTCAGAAGAGGAGTGGCACGCTTTTTGAGACTGTACGGATCTGACAGATAGAAGCTGCATTAGAATTCGTGCCAGGAGGTGTCCCCGGCGACCTGCTCAGAAATAGGTCGACTTTATACTTAAAAGTTGCAGAATTTCGAGGGGATTCCAAATATGCTCTATGTTTCGTCATCAGAGTAGCCGAACAGAAAAGTGCTTCCAGAGCCCATTTGAGCGAGCCAAGCATACTCGAGTTTACAGTCAAAAGTTGCAGAATGACGTTTTCCAGCCACCTATGATGTCTGTTTCTGCCCAGAATTTCAGATCTGAAAGTGGGTTTTTGAGAGCTCTTATGTAAGCCTTTTCTTTGTAATTTTTAAGCATTTGAGATCAATTAAAGAGCGGTCGCACTGTTGGAGTGGACCCGGAGACGTACCCAGGAAGTTTGGTGACTCTGTTACCAAATCTTGTTCATAGATGGTTTGCTTACATGTTTATGTGCTCATATGCTTGATGGATATTCTTTAATTTTGCATTACAAAGATGGTTAACAGTTAAAAATTTCACATGCAAATAATGGTTAAAAGATCTTGAATTTTAGATCAAGTAAAATTTTCAGATCAAGTTGGTATCAAAGCCAGGTTAATCATTTTCTTTGTGAGTTGATGTTAACAAGATCCAAGCTTCAGCGTGGTGAAGGAGAACTTGAAGAGTTTTATCTAGAGATTGGTTCAAGAAGAGGAAGGATGTCTTCACCAAAAGGAGAAGAAGCAACTTCTTCTATCCCTTCTGAAGGGGAATTTCTGAAAGCTTTCGTGAGAATGCAAACAATGGTAGAGGAGCTCTATCAAGATCAAAAGAAAGGTGAACAAGGTGGACCATCTCATACAGAAGATAAGAAAAAAGGAGGTGGTGAGGAACCCCCTAAAACTCCACCAACTTCTCCATCTCTTCTTGATGGTTCTATTCCTTCTCCATTTGAAAAACTAAAAACAAAAGTTGATCCTAATATGCATCATTTAAAGCTT